>JARHVA010002815.1:1937500-1990000 GCA_037957365.1 Torreya grandis | reverse complement strand
AAGCCAAAAAAAGTCAATTATTTATGGACCTAATTCCTACCTTTCAATCCTTAATACTAAAACAAAAATGATTGATTATTTAATGTTTACTCTTCAATAATATATAATTATATTTTATCAAATAAAAAATTAAATTTAATGTAAATTAACCAAATTGATATGTAAAATGAGAATAATGCATAAATTCAGAAAAACCTAGTAGAAAAACCACTAATCTAAGGTAATAAAATTGAATGGTTCCAATAAATATATTTAAATGTCTAGAGTATGAACTATAATTTTCCTCAAGAACTAATAATAAATTTTTATGCTAAAAAATAAAGATAAGTCCCTTAGACTATTTTATCAAATCATTGTTGTATTCATATATATATATATATATATATAAAAGAAAATAAATGTTTAAATATTATTGACTTAACTAAATATATTTGGTTTGAATTCTACCACAAATGGGTTAAAGTCATGTTTTTATTTCATAAAAGGAATAAATAGATGGGTTTTCTCTTAGAATAATTAAATAAATAGATGTGGAGGTTTCAATCACTTTTAAATTTAATCCCTTGCAATTAATTTGATTAAATGTTTCTTACAATATATATTGATAAATAATTAATGAAGACCTTGAATTTGAAGTCTATTTGATTATCAAAGCATAGTTTCAATCTTAAAGTTTACATCCATTTGAATCACTTAGATGTTTTATATTTTTATTTGATAAATCAATTTAAAAATCATAATATCATGGCCATTTTGTTGTCTAAATATATATTTTTGTTCTTGATAAGTGCATCTAGATTGATGACATTTATCACCTATTAGTGGGAAAGTTTCAAATACAATTTTTGGATTTTTTAATCAATGTGGTATAGTTAAAATCATATATAAGATTTTTGGGATTACTAACTATTGGTCTTTTTCAATATAGGTATTTAAGATATCTATTCTAAATTTTATTACAATAATTTTTTTTTATTGTAAATTGTTATTTTAAAATATATTAATCATGACATTTATTTTAATTATTTTTGTTCTTTATCTCTAAAAATATAAATATTGACATGATATTAAAATATAAATATTACACATTTAATGCAGAAAGTAGTAATACCATTTATTTATAATAATTTATTTAATTTACAATTCATTATGCATGTTTCCTCATGTCTTCTACCTTTTCTATCTTAATATAATTTAGTGTCACTTCTTTGCCATATTTTATTGTTATCCTCCATAAATATATTATATTGTCACACTTAACAAATAAAATTTTCTTGTCAATAGGATTGAGTATCCATGTTATTTTAAAAAAATATTTATATATGTCTAGTCCAATATATTATTTTTCCTTCTATGATTGGGAACATACCATTCAACAATGATTGAATTATCTATATGAACCCAAATTCTATCAATCATAAATCCGCATTATGTATTATATCAATGGATTTTCATCATAACATATCAAACATGTGTCCCTCCTTTACATCTAGCCTAGGATTGAATGACATTTTTGGATTTTACCTACACCTCCACTAAACTATTCAATTTCATTGTGATTATGAACTTGTTCAAAGTATGTAGCTTCTTCCAAAAAGATAGTATCTATAATATACATGGAATTATAATATTTTTTGGGTTTTGGAAAAAATTCACCTATGTAAGTTTCCCTTATAAGAAATATATATTCTTGTATAGGATCATGGACATCCCTATGATATTTTTAAGACTAGTCAATAATTTATAATCCACTACATGTGATTCGTTTAACATTGAAATGAAGATAGAGATTTAAAAATTTAAATATCCTTTCACAAATCTAAAAATGGAAGTCAAAATTAGTATGATCAACATGAGACTCCTCGGATCACCATCCCCTATGGTAAGGGAATACTAGAGATGTTAGCAATAATTACAAAGAAGACCAATATTCAAACAAGCTTGAAGCCTCTTAATACATTCTATGCTTCACTAGACTATGCCAAATGTCCTTTAAGTTATAATAAATTAAAAAACATATACTATGTTCCCTATTCTTGTGAAAAATACTACATAGGTGAAAGACTTAGAGATTATCTTGAATAATAGATATATCCCAGATTAAAGTGTTTGCTTCTATCAAACATTACAATAAAACTAAACACTAAAATATATTTTAAAAAATGAAATATAGCCTATAATCAATATTAATATACAAGACTATTCATAAAAAATAGGTAGTGGAGAACACACCATAATGCCACACTAGGACATGCCTAGGAAACATTAGACAACAAGCCAAAACACCAACAAACAAAATAATCCCAACCTAGGAGAAAATCTACTACATTAAAAAGTAGATAATTGAGAAAGAATATAAAATAGACCAGCTAAGAAAGGGTCATGATCAGGAGGATCACCCCATCTAGATTTTGGAAGATATTTCCCTTCAGCAATAGGGTCTTATTTAGAGCTAGATGTGTCTTTTTCACCTTCCTCTTATTTAGTATTATCATTTATGGAGTGCAAGGTTGAGTTAATGAAAGAGATCCAAGGGAAAAAAATTTCCAACAGGGGTGAAGTATGCCACTCTATGATATATCAAGAGGAAATATCCACTTGTGTTGGTCTAAGGGAGGTAGAGAACCCCACCTATGAGCCTACTAATAAGGAAGGGATGGAGAGCCCCAACCATCATGTTGGGTCAAGGTGGGGGGGGGAGTGGTATCTCTAAGGAGAATAAATAGCACAAGATCATCTATGGGAGTTGTTATGCTCATAATTACTCATAGGAAGTCCACTACCTCCTTGAGGATTAGATTTTCAAGGTGGGGGGAAGCGGGATGGGACATGGGGCATCCCCTAGTAGTGAAGGATCCACTAGAATTAAAATAATTATATTTACACATTATTGGTTTGAAAATTAATCTACATAATAAAATTATACATAATCATAGATTTATTATAATTAAAAAAATTAATTTCAATAGAATTTTATGAAAATAAAGTTGAATTTTGTTTCATTCATATCCATTAAATAATTTTGATTCTAAAAGCATGCTAGACTTAGTGAATTATGGTGGCATTTTTGGGTTGTTTCTCAATAAAGCATGAGACCAATTTAAGTAGATGGGTTATGTGGATATTATAATCACAATAAATAAGAGGATGGGGGTGAATCATTTTTTCAAAAACTTTCTTTCAATTCTTTTTATACATGAACCATCACATCAACATATAGATCAAGCAATGCATAAGGAATCAACTATACAAGCATGAAATAATATTACACAAGACATCACATCATATATGTGATAAACCATTAAGGGGAATAAAACCCATTTATTATTTAAAATGGAATATATTATTATAAAAAAATATCAAAATTTAGTGGACTAACTCCACATGAAGTATCAACCCAGATAGGCTTTAACAAGCATCAACTTACAAGGAGGCACCAACCCCCTAGATGAATCAAAACCAACTTAGCCACCTAATTTTTTTGATAACCTTTATAATACCTTTTTTATCATACAATATATTATGATCACATTATTTATCTCTTCTCACCCTTTTATACCTCTCAAATTGCCTTCTAGACTTGTTTGCTCAACTAGATCTCTTTTAGATAGATTAGGTCATATGACCTTGATATTCATCTATAGTAACCATATTATATTTTAATGATAGTTTATATAAACCCTTATTATGGTATAAAATACCTCCTTATTGTCAAAAATGTGATATTTGATTCAAATACTGTCATACCTACACAAATAGGTCTAAAACTGCCTTGTATTTATGAAAGCCTCTTGATCATATCCCACTTGGTTGGTCATTCAAACTTGAAAATTTTAATAAAAATTAAAATAGGTCTCATAATAAATTTAATAAATGAATAAATAATTATAATTTTTCATTCACAACATAAAATACCAAAACCTCTTTTAGGCTTTAATGAGACCTAATTCAATTAGACCTTCATTCATGTACATTACCTTTTGATCTCCTTGGAATACTTTCAAACTATATACATGGTAGGAAAAATTAATATGAAATTAAAATAGACACATAATAATCTCATATTATTTCCATTACACTTTTTATATACTACCACCACTTGAAGAACACCATTAATACTATTCACAACTAGGCCTATGAACCTACAAAAAGACTACCAATCAAAACTAAAGCATTGCACAATTTAGTCACATAACCATGATAATAAATCACATGAAAAAAAAGTACATGAAATTAAACAAATAAACATGTGATTTATAAATCAAAACTCAAGGAAAAAGGACTCAAACACTTCTCTACAAATACCCCACTCATAACTGCTAGAACAATCCAAAACCTAATAAAAAACAACTTGATATTCAACACTTGAAATAACACTTAAATTAACCATGTATAGTTTTAAAATATCATTTTAAATATATATACCAATTTAAAATACCCAAATAATAAATTATAATTTCAAATATTTGTCTTATAGACCAATATTTGTACCTTAATACACATAGTCAAACCAAAATGAGACAGGCCATTCTGGCTTCAACATTTCAACCTTTTGGACTAACTTCCAAGCTTTCCAAAAGCATGAGAACTATTTTTAAGTCAAAAAAAATAAAACAATATTAATTATATGTTGATAATTTTTTATAAGTTATGCATTTATTTTTCATTTATGTCGTGAAAGTGTCATTAATGTCATTCTAAAGTTGAGTTCATAAGCCATGTAATTGAGAGACCTAATAAGAAGGTATAAGCTTGGTAGGATGATGAGGAGATTAATTTGAGGCTTGTGAGAAGAAAATTTTTATTGTGTTATCATGGTATGATTTTATATTACATGAATATGAGGTGTTAAGATAAGTTCAATATGTTTCAAGGTGTGTTCACGGTCTAAGTGTGGCTTATAGGTATAGGCCTAGTATGCAATGAGACCTAGTGTGGCCTAATGAGGGGTCAAGTTTAGTTTCCAAGGTGAAAAATGTCATGAGATAATTTTTATAGATGTTATATGTTTTTTCAAGTGTTTTCACCAATTATGAGGTCATAGACTAATGTAGAAAGCATGAAAAGTAGTTTTGAGGTTTTTTGTGTACACAAAATGAGGTATTGCAGACCCGAGAAGGATTTAATTATGCTCATTGGCATGTGAAACCTTATCATTATGATACAATTAGTTCATATTATTTTGGGAAGGGTATTATATTAAATTTAATATAATTATTTTTTTGGTTGAGAGCATAAGATTTATGAATGAATGTTAAGAATGGAAGATAGTCTGAGCCCTCTTTAAAACCCTAATAATGACCCGATATGGAAGATAGGATTTAAAAGTGATAAAAATGGTTTCTTTGACATATTATTATTATTAAATTTTGTATTTAAATCTAATAAGTACCTCTAGGTGTAATTTATCTATCAGAAGAGTGAGTGAAAGCTACAGGAAAACCCTTGTTTCTTCAATTTTTGATGTAGCAAGTAGGGTTGATCTAGTCAAAGCATGAAAATGACTGGAGGATGATGTGTGAGAATTTTAATTTTTGTTCATTTAATTTTTTGTGTACATGTATTTTTTGAGTAGGTTTTAGACATCAAATATGTTAAACTATTCTTGTAAGTTGGCCTATCACTAAAAAGGCCTAGTGAGGAAGATAATGATAAAAATAGGTAGAAGTGGGAATGAGATTAGGGATGTGTTATGATGGATTAATGATGGATATAATTACATAGGGTTGTTAATAAATAAATTTAAAAAATATAAACTTTTAATGTAATATTTTTAGATGATTATATACAAGCATAATGTTTCTCTCAAAGTTATATGTCTAACATAATGAGGTTTGTGTATGGTGAAGACATGAAATTGGTCTGCAAGACAAATATTTATATTTGAGCCTATAATATATATATTTTTAAGTTAATTTTATGATGTTTTATGATAATATATAACAATTTAAAGTTCATAAAATTATTCACATAAGTTTTCTAAGTCATTGTTTCCATGACTGTGTCTTGGAACATTCAGTCATTTTTTTGTGTGTTAGCAAGATTGATGTTCATAAGTCTTTATACATATATTAAAAGAATATAATGCATATGAGTTTGTTTTATAGGTGTAATAGGTTAATTTTAATTAATTTTTATTCATTAAAAATTCCTATGAAGTTTTTAAATGTCAAAGGTTCTTGACTGGGTTTTGAAGCCTGTTTACAGTTCTTAATGAACCTATAGAAGTGGTTAGTTTGAGGTCTCTTGTCTAGTATGGTGAAGTATAATGGACATGGTGATTACCCTTAGGTCATATATTTTATATAAATATGTTTTTTTGTATTATTATTTGGAAATTCTTAGTGTATACTTTAGATATTCAAAGTAGACTTTCTAGTAGTAAGAAGGGCTAATTGTGAGTAGGCCTAATGTTGTTGTTCAAGGAGTGAAATGAGATAAATGGTGATGGGAACCTAAAGTGAGATTATAATGGGTATAATTTAATTGTGTTTAAATTTTTAAATCCATTTATGGATGATCAAAATGTTTCAATTTGGTCAAGGTGAAACATGTGCTTTGAGAAGGCCTAATTCCATTAGGTCTCTATTAGGCATAATGGTGGTTTTGGTCCTTATGAGTGGTGACCAACATTTATAATGGTTTTTTCACTTATGAAAAGTTTTTTTTGATATATTATAATTTTTATCCAAGTATTTATAGTTTTTTTCTGACCAAAGTGTGTGAGAGCAAGAGACATGTTTAAAAACAAGGTCTAATAGGCCTAATTTGACTAGTTAGAATATTAAGGGAATGAGTGAATGGAATATAAGTTTATAAACTAGGTATAAAGTTTTAAAAAAATGATATAGGTGTATTTAATATGTAATTAATTTATAATATTTATTTTATATATTATGATCAAGTTCATATGACCTAAATCTACCTAGAAGAGGGTTAGTTGAGTGAAGAGGCTTAATAGACTATTTGAGATAGAAAAGAGTATGAAGAGGAAAATATGGTGATCATAATAAGCTGAGAAATAATAGGTTAATAAATTTTATTAGATTTTATATGTGACTAATTTGGTGTTTATTTATCTAGGGGGTTGGTGCCTTCTTGTAAGTTGGTGCTTGCTAAAGGGTTAGTTGTGTTAGTGCTTGATTAGTTAGGGGTTGGTACTTCTTATGGGGTTAGTTCCTTACTAAATATTGATTAATTAATTATAGGAATTTATTAAAAGATATTTTTAGTGGGTTTTACCCCCCATGAGGGTTTCTTACTTATCTCTTATGTTATTGTTTTCTGTTATTACTTCATACTCATATGAATGGTTGATTATGCATTGCTATATCTCTATGTTAGTTTGAATGATTAATGAATGATAATTGGAATTGAAATAAAAGTTTGTACACTAATTCACCCCCCTCAATGTTTTTGTAAAGTAAATTAAAGTATTTAGAGGCACATGTAGAGCAATATGTAATCAAGATGAAGACATATCAAGAACATGAGGAGAGTACCAGAAAGCTTAACAATATTTTGGATTGTCATAGGTCCTCTCATGATAAGGCAAGTATACATTTAAAAAAGGACCAAAACAAATTTAAGGGGAGTTAGTTTCCAAAAGTATATGATCTATCAAATAGTGATAATTATTGTAGAATAAAGACCTATATAGAAATGTTCAGGTTTGAAGTCAATTATCAACAAGCCAATAAGGGTTTTATTTTGTCAAAGGATATCAAAAGTAGTGGTGTATCATAAAATAATCATAAATATATATATGAGGTTAAATATTAAAAATATATGGACTATTTTAATGGTTATTATTTATCTTTTGGTCAATTTGGACATAGAGTTATTGACTATAAATGAAAAAGTAAAATCCTATATTATAACTATAACCAAAGAGAACATATTAGAAGAGATTGTAAAATAAGACCTATGAGGAAGAGCAGTTAAGTTAAGAAGATATGTAGTCATTATTCTAAATAGTGGTTCAAGAAAGTATACCCTATGGGTAAGATAAAGGAGAAGCAAGAGTCTAGAGGAGAAGAATCTATGATAGCTCAAACCACCTTTCATACTCATAATGTAGATTTGAAATGGTGCATAGATAGTGTATGTTCAAGTCACATGATATGAGATAAGATAAAATTCATCACTTTGAAGAAGAATGCCATAGGATTAGTGAGGTTTGGATATAACACATTTTCTAATATAGTTGGAAAAGGTGCCTTGATCTTGGATAGTGGGAAGACCAAGACAAAAAATGTAGTGTATGTAGATGGATTGAAACATAACTTGTTGATTGTAAGTAAAATTTGATCCCAAATACATACCCTAAATTTTTAGGTCAAAGGATGTGAGATTAGAAGAGAAAAATTAGGTAGGTTGACTACCAAAGCTAAGAGAACTAGGAATAATCTATATGTAATAAATAAGATTAAAAAAGAGAAGTCATTTATGATTAAGATATATGAAAGTTGTATATGGCATAGGAGGTTAGGTCATTTTAAATTTGATGATAATCTAGTCAAGATCAACTCTAAGGGGTCCATGAAGAACATGCCCAAAATTTTAAAACCTGTAGATGCTCTTGACAAGACATGTCAACATGGTAAAAAGACTAGGAGGAGATTCAATTCTAAATAATACTCTACTAATATACCTTCAAAACTAATTCACATTTATCTATGTTGTCCTCCAAGGATTCAAAGTATTCAAGGTGACATCTACTTTATGCTACTTATAGATGACTTCATAAGAATGACTTGGGTAGCATTATTGAAAGAAAAGTTATAAGCTCTAGGTAAGTTAAAAAAAATTCAAGGCTTTAGTAAAAAATGAGATGAATGTGAAGATTAAAACTCTTTAGGTCTAGCAAAGGAGGATAGTTTGGTCAAATAAGTTTTATGACTACTGTGAGGTAAATGGAATAAGAAGATAGTTCTCAGCTAGTAGAACACATTAATAGAATGAGGTAGTTGAAAGAAATAATAAAATAATTCAAGAAATGGTAAGGACCATGTTGAATGAGTAAAAGTTATTTGATGCATACTGGAGAGAAGTTGTGGGTACTACAATTTACACCTTGAACATAGGATAGATTAGAATTAATAGTGAGAAGACTCCATATGAATTATGGAATGGTAGACCTACTAGTGTTGAAAATTTTAAGATGTTTGGAAGTAAGTGTTATATCAAGAGATATGAGGACTTAGGTAAGTTTGACTCAATGTATTATGAAGGTATTTTCTTGGGATATTCATCAGTCAATGTTGCCTATAAATGCTAAACAAAGAGGTTTTAAAATATAATGGAGAGCACAAATGTGAAGGTTGATGAGACAAAAAAATCGTACTCCTAATAAAATAATGATGAATGAGAAATAAAGATAGATGAGGATGAAGAATAAATTGAGGATATAAATGAATTAAAAGGTCCTTCTAGGAAAATTTAAAAGGATCGTCCTAAATATAAAATTATTGGCAAGAAGAATGTAGGTATACAAACAAGAAGAATAATGGTGAGTAATGTTAAACAAGATAATACTACCTTACTATCTAAATTTTATCCTAAAATCTATGTAGAAGCAAGTGAAGATAGGTTTTGAATAGATTCCATGAATAAGGCTTTAAATCAAATTGAGAAAAATGAGATTTAGGAGTTAGTACTTACACCTAAAGACAAAAATATCATTGGAACAAAATAGGTGTTTAGAAATAAGTTGAATAATAATGGAGAAGTCACCAAAAACAAGGTTATATTAGTATGCAAGGGATATTCTCAAGTAGGAGGAGTGGACTTTGAGGAAACCTTTGCTCCAGTATCAATTTTAGAGGCTATTAGGCTATTTATTTCCTATGCAGGTTTTAAAGGCTACAATATATATCATATGTTTGTCAAGCTAGCTTTCTAAAATGAGAACTTAGAGGAAGAAGTGTACATTAAGAAAATTGATGGTTTCCTATTGACTGATAACAAGGACTATGTATGATAGTTGAAGAAGGATCTCTATGGTCTAAAATATTCCCCTAAATCTTGGTATGCTAGACTAGACAAGTATATTTTGAACCAAGGTATCAAGAGAAGAGTTGTAAATAGTAACCTCTATATCAAGACTAAAAATACCCATCAATTGTTAGTGGTCATCTATGTGGATTATATCATCTTTTGTGGAACTAATGAGAACATGACCAAGGCCTTTATAGAGGTGATGAAGTTTGAATTTGAAATGTCCATTCTTAGATAACTATCCTTCTTTATTGGACTTCAAATTAGTCAATCTGAGAAAGGTATGTTCATCTCATAAGTCAAGTATATAAAAGAGATGTTAAAGAGGTTTTAAATGGAATATTTCAAGATTGTACGTAAAACTATGGTTACAAGATGCAAGATAAGTAAGTAGGATGAATATTCAAGAGTTAATTAGACAAAATATAGATTAATGATTGGGATTTTTTTGTATACTACTACCTCTAGACCTAAAATCATGTAATCAGTAGGTCTTACAGGAATATTTCAAGTATATCCTAAGGAAATTAATCTAAAAGCAGTCAAGAGGATATTTAGGTATCTGAAGTGAATAATGAAATATGGATTTTGGTACCCAAGGAGCAAAATGTTTGATCTAGTAGCCTATATAGATAAAGATTGGGATGGGAGTCTAGATGATAAAAAGAACACTAGTGGAGGATACTTATTCTTAGGTGAGTACCTAGTCTCATGGATGAGAAAGAAGAAACCATCAGTGGATCTATCTACTTGTGAGGTTGAGTACATTAGAATAACTTCATATTGGACTCAAGTGTTGTGGATGAGACAAACCTTAAGAGACTAAAAAGTGGTGTTTTATGTTTTTAGTCCTATTTTTGTGATAATACTAGTACCATAAGTGTTTCAAATAATTTTATCATGGATTCAAGAACCAAGCACATTCCTATCAACTATAATTTTGTTAAGTGAATAGGTAAGTGAACAAAGTATTAAGCCTGAATTTGTGTTTATCAAGGATAATATTAGATATATCTTGAATAATCCTCTTCCAATGGCTACTTTTTAACACATAAGATAAAAATTAGTTGTGATTCCTACTCCTAGTAGTCACTAAGTAAGTCAACTACTTAGGGGGAACTAATAAGAAGGATGTTTAGCTCCAAGAATAGGAAAGAAGTGCACAAGCTATTAGGTCAAAGGGGGATTCATATCAATTTTTCAAGAAGAAGATGTTTTAAGTATACATTACAATAAGGGGATCTTATTGATATGATATTTTATTCCTATTTATTGAGTTTTGATACAAGTAGTGCTTTGTCATTAATGTCAAAGGGGGATATTGATCTGTATAGGGGAGATCTATCCTTGTGAGAGAAGCTTTTTTGAATGGTTGACATTAATGACAAATGTGGAGATTAGTTAAAATATGTTCTAAGGTATGCATTAAGTTTTCATTGATTTCATGAAAGTGTCATTGATGTCATTCTGAGGCTGATTTCATAAGCCATATACTTGAGAGACCTAGTGAGAAGGCATAGGCTTGGTAGTATGATGAGGAGAATTGTCTGAGGCTTGAGAGAAGAATATTGGTAGTGTGTGTGAGCATGGTATGATGTTTTATGACATGAATATATGGTGTTAAGAGTAGTGAAATATGTTTTAAGGCATTTTCAAGGTTTATGTGTGGCTTATAGGTATAGGCATAATGTGAAAAGAGACCTAGTGTAGCCTAATGAAGGATCAATTTTAGTTTAAAAGGTGATAAAGCTAATGAGAGAATTTTCAAAGGTGTAAGAGGTCATTTTAAGTGTGTTGACCAAGTATAAATCCATAAAATAAAGGAGAAAACATGAAAAGTGGTTTTGAAGTTTTATATATGCACATAATGAGGTATTGTAGATCCAAGAAGTATTTAGTTATGATCATGGGCATGTAAAAAATTTGTATTAGGATTCAATAAATTCATGGTAGTTGGTGAAGAGTCATAACTTAAAGTTCCTAGCATTTGTTTTTGGGTTGAGGGTCTAAGCTTTATGAATGATTGTTAAGAATAGAAGATAGTCTAAACCCTCTCTAAAACCCTAATAGTGACTTGATATTGAAAATATGATTCAAGAGTTCCCAAAATGGTTTTTTTGACCTATTATGATGATTGGATGTTTTCTTAAACTCTCCTAGGTACCTCTAGGTTATATTGGTCTGTTAGAAGAGTGAGTGGAAGCTATAAGAAATTGCTTATTTCTTGAATTTTTCATGTAGTAGGTAGGGTTAACTAGGTGAAAGAATGAAAATTATATGAGGATGATGTGTGAGGATTTTATTTTGATTCAATGTAATTTTTTGAGTATGTTATACAATTCAACCATGCTAAACCAGTTGTGGAAGTTCACCTATCGCTCAAAAGGCATAGTGAGGACGACAATGAGAAAAATAGGTAGAAGTTTGAATGAGATTAGGGATGGATTTAATTGAATAGGGTTATTATTAAATACATGTAACATATATACCCTTTGAATATAATATTTTTAGATGCTTATATACAAGCAAAAATTTGCTCTCAAAGTGACTTGTCTAACAAAGTGAGGTCTATGGAGGGTGAAGACATGAGATTGGTCTACAAGACAAATTTTTATATTTGATCATATAATATATTTATTTTAATTGAATATTATGATGTTTTATTATCATATAAACCCATTAAATTTTCATAAAAGTGTTCACACAGGTGTTCTAAGTCATTGTTTCCATGACTATGTTTTGGAGGATTGAGGGAGTTTTCTATGTGTTAGCAATATTGATGTTCTTGAGTATTTATAAATATATTTTAGGAATACCATGCATATTAAGTTGTTATATATGTTTCATAATTTTATTTTAATTGATTTTTCTTTGTGGTAAATTATTATTAAGGTGTGAAAAGTCAACAGTTCTTGACTAGGTTTTGAAGCCTGTTTGCAATTCTGAGTGAGCATATGGAAGTGGTTAGTTTGAGGTCTTTTGTATAGTATGGTGAAGTATAATGGAAATTTTCATTACAATTATTTAATTTATTTTATATCCATATATTTTTTTATATGTTTATGTTTCAATGTTGAGTGTATACTTAACATATTCAAATTAGACTAAATGGTGAGTAAGCCTAATGGTGTGGTTCAAGGAGTAAAATTAGCTAAATGGTTTTGAATAAATAAGGTGATATTATAAGGGTTATAATGTAATAATTTTTTAATTTTTTCATTCATATATGAAGGATAAAAATGTTCCAATGTGGTCAAGGTGAAATGTGTGCCTTGAGAGGGCCTAATTTCATTAGGTCTCTATTAGGCCTAATGATGGTTTTGGTCCTTATCAGTGTTGACCAACCTATGCATTTGTTGTTTCATTTATGGAATTTTTGTGTTTATATATTCCAATTTTTATCAAATTATATATAGGTTTGTGTCTGACCAAGGTGTTTCAAATAAAGAGTCATGTATAAAAAGACATTCTAATAGGCCTGATTTGACTAGTTTGAATATTGAGGGAATGAGTGAATGATATATAAGTTTGGAAACTAGGTAGAGTGTTTTAAAATAATTATATAGGTGTATTTAATATTTAATAAATTTATAAAAGTGATTCTATAGATGATGATCAATGTTATATGATCTAAATCTTCATAGAAGAGGGTTAGTTTAGTGAAGAGGCCTAATAGGCTATTTGAGAGAGATAGAAGAGTGTGAAGAGGAAAATAAGGTGATCATAATAATTTGATAAATTAACATGAATAAAAATTTGATAATATGTTATAGGTGATTTATTTAGTGTTGATGCCTCCTTGAAAGTAAGTTCTTGCTAAAAGGATAGTTGAGTTAGTGTTTGACTAGTGAGGGGTTGGTGCTCCTTATGGGATTGTTGCCTCACTAAATGTTTATTAATTTATTATAGTAATATATTAAAATATATGTTTTATTGGGTTTTATACCCATGATATTTTCCCATTTATCTCTTCTATGCTTGTGTTATGTTCCTACTTCATGCTCGTATGAATGGTTAATTATGTATTGCTATATCTCTATGTTAGTTTCAATGATTAATGAATGATAAGTGGAATTGAAATAATTTTTTTTCCAATGATTACCCATATAATTTTTTTATTAAAACATTATATACATCAAATCATGGCATACATCATCAAACTCATCACTGTAACTTGATTACCCAGAAGTACTAGTTTACCTTAAAGCACAGTTATAATGATTGATCTTCAACACCTTTATGACCACTTTCAAAGACTTATTATGAAATTATATGATCATATTATATCATTATACCATTATAATATTGAAATATAATATGTTCAAATGACAAATATTGGTCTTGCAAACCAATCTTATGACCTCACTATACACATACTTCATTGAGCTAGAAAAGCCATTTTGACTTCATCATTTTCACCATTGTACCCAACTTTAAATATTTATAAAAAGCATGAATAGGAAATAAAAGTACCAAATAACATGTCAATGCATGGTTTCATCAATATACCAAGATAACACATTCCTAATCATCTTCTCACTACTACCTAAGTTTTTCACTATTTCCATCATTTGGCCTATTATCGACTGGCTAACTTGGATGATCAGTTTAGAAAACTTGGGTGATAAATTTTTTATAGAAACATTTATTGAAAATAAATTAAAGTATAAATATTCATCCTCCATAAATTTTAATACTTTATTCAATATAATGTTTTACACCTACAATAACTTCTTCAAAAATAAGCCTTAATCCTCACATTTTCTCTCTCCTCTCTCTAACCACCACCACTTGGAAATACTTGAGAGAGTTAAATAAAATATATAAAAAATTAAATAAGCATTAAATACATCCTAATCACTTTGAATCATATCTTTAACATGAATTCACTATTAGGGTTCTAAGAGGGTTTGAACACACTTTCACAATTAATGATTGTTCATATATCATAGCCCCACAATTTAAAAAACTAATTCCTATAATCTTGAGATAGGACCCTTACCCATATACCATAAAAATATTAGGTTCCCATGTAAGGGTTTTAATAGATAACGAGTACAATAAAATCCTTATTGTGTTGAGAACCCTTCCTTCTTAGTACTTGAGAGACCTAAAAACCACTTTTCATGTCTTGTCCTTCAAACTATGACCTCAATATATGTGAAAAAATGTGAAACAACATACCTTACCTCTTTCAATGTTTATATGAGCTCAAACACCTTCAAATTTTATCATGACCACTCATTATTCCTCTCTCTCTCTCTCTCTCTCTCTCTCTCTCTCTACATTCTAGATCTTAACCTGTAAACCATGTTAGGTCTTAAAAATGACCTTCATACCTCTTTCCATGTTCTGTCCACATCTCTCACATACTAAATAAAACTCATAAATTCCTAAAAACTATTATAAAACCTTTATATGCCTTGAAAATATATCTTGATACCTCATTAGGACAAGTAGGGTTTGGAAGTGGTCTAGATGCAGGCTTAGTATAAAGGTCCTACTATTGTTGTCTCACTCTAAGACTATCATGAGTTATCAATATTCATATACATTATCAATAAAACTAATATAATCACTCATGCCTATGTACACTCATTTCATGAAGACACTATGTTCATGCCTTCTCACAAGGTCTCTACATGCCATGATTAGTGCCATGTCTAGGCTTCTCAAGCACTTGAAACTTGAAAATTAGCCTCAAAACACCTATGAAAAAATATATAATTTAAATACATGATCAAATAGTGCCAAAAAAACCTCTCACAATCTTCTGCTTACTTAATTCACAAAAATTCACTATGCACACCTTCTCATAGGGTCTAGATTAGGCTTCTCAAGACACCTTGTACTCAAGAACTAATACTCAAAACATGATTAGATTAATGATATAAAATAAGACCAATCTTTAGATATAAATAACAACTTCAAGTTGACTTAAACCTTGACATAAATTGACAGAAGAGATATTATGTTGCCTCCAAATTATCTCTTGCCTTCAAATTTTATTTTGTCATATTGTTTCCTTGTCACATCAAGAACAAAAGATCATACCTAAAATACCATTCACCATGCATATTCACCAGATGAATTTTGACATCAAGTACATCAACCTTGACATAAATGATAACACTTCTCAAAAAAACCCCCCTTTATCATTGATGGCAAACATACTATAACATGATCATTCTCATCTCCCCCAATCTGATCAATCTTCCTTATTTTGAACTTTATCCCCCTTTTACATTAATGACAAATGGTCATACATACTGCATCTTCTAGAACCACTCATTCTCCGTCTTTGGAAACTACTCTCATAAACCCTTATATGGTCATCAACAACTACACTTAGAGCTTATGAACAAATTTGTTAGCTCTCCCTCAAACTAAACATCCATCATGCTTTTGCTAACTAGAGAGTGTCTCTATGAAGCCTAACAAAGTCACCCCTTTTCTATATGATACCAAAACAACACAAACATAGGAGATTCCTAGATCTCCATGCTGTCATAAGACTGACTATCCTTCAGGATCCTTTTAGGTTTGAATAGTATCTTTGTCTTGACCTCTTCATTATCCATGTGGTCAATAATCTAAGTTGATAATGAACACTCCTAACATGATTTCTCATTTTAAGTATGTTATATCATATAAAATAGTCCACTTGGGATTATATATCTATCATGACTCACCTTTACTATCTTTGGTTTCCACACATTCATTTGCCTTCTCTCTTACACTCTAGGGGATTCAAACCTCTTATTTTGACTTGATGGCCTTTTATCTCTATTAGGACAAAATCTTGCAATGTGTCACACATTATGAAAACTTTAGAAAAAACCTCATTCATACCTATTAACTAATGATTCCTTTTATAATCCCATGCATATTCATTTTTAGAGAGTCTTCTACACTCTCTTACTCTATGACCAAACTAATTGCATACAAAATAGTAACTATTGAATGAATTAACATACCTTATAACATTATCCTATCTAATTGGTATTTTTACTTTGACCTTGTTATCTTCATTAGCCTTTTCCTTTACTTGAGCTACATCTTTTTGGTCTTCTTTGAAACTAAGAGCTGTCTTATCACTTTCAAACTTATGACTACACAATATGTTATCTACATAATCAATACTCTTTTAAAATTTCAAAAATGTCTTCAACTTACTATATGCTTGATCCAACTTAGCTTTCAAGGATTCCATTTTAGTTCTATACTTGGTGCACTCTTCCTTTTTATATTTTCATCTAGAAGTGACTTTTTCTATTTATGCTTCAATATAATTGATGATCTCATCATGCTCTTTGGATGGTTTACTTAGTCTCTCCTCAAAAAAACTAATCTACTTTTCATATTCCTTAAATAATGACTTCAAATTATGATTCTTCCATCTTTATAACTTCAAATCCTCCAAATCCCTCACCAATTCCACCTCAAGGTCCACTTTAAACTCTTCTTCATCTAATTCTTATTCATCCATAAGGCCTTTCCCTTTTGATAAAACCTCATTGTCTATTTATATATCCATGAATAAGGTTTTATTATTGACATGTTCATCTTCATTACTATCATCATCAATATTAGATGTACTTGTGTCACTTACATCAAATGAGTTTTTATCTTCTTTGGTATAGCAATTTCTCTTGTTCTTAAATTGTCATTTCCTTCCTTCATACTTCCTTAAATCTTTCTTATTTTATTTAGGCTTATATACCTTCTTATCATATCCTTCAATATTATCCTTATTAGGACATTTAGAATCAAAGTGACCAATTTTAACTTAGTCAAAACATTTGAAAGGCAACTTACCCTTGTACTTACTAGATCTAAACCTCAATTTCATAGCAAATATGGATATTAGTTTACCATCATCAACATTTGAAAATACCTCATCCTTGACCTTCTTGGATTTTGACTTCTTGTTATATTTTAATGTTTCTTCCTTATTGGGAGGTATTCATTCATTTTTTCTCATCTCATAAGAAACTAAAATGCCATGAAGCCCATCCATATCCATATTTTCAAAATTTTACATCTCTTCTATTATAGACACCTTAGAATCAAACTTAAGAGTTAGTGGTCTCAACACCTTTTGAATAATTATAAACTCTTTCACTTCTCATAATCCTCTAATGACATTTACCTCTTCACCAACTCTTAGCATGTAGAATGAAATGCTCCCATCTTCCTTCGTAATCTAACTTTCAAATTGCCTTCTATGAGTCTATAATTTATCCATATTTACCTCAATGTCTCCTTCGTAAACAATATTAAACTTCTCCCATATCACCTTGGTTGAATCATAGTGCATCACCTTCACAAATTTTACCTTTGATAGGCCATATGTAATGGCATTAATTACCATAGAGTTGCTCTCACTTTCCTTCTTGCATGTTTATAAGTTAGTGGTGTAGGAGGTGGAGTGTATCCATCCACAAATAATTACCATATGTCATGTCCAATTTAAATTATATATGTCTTCATTTTGATTCTCGAAAAAGAATAATTAATCTGATTGAAGAATGTAACCTTACTAGTAGAGAAACCACCTTTAAATTGTTGTCTAGCGATCATCTCTTCTATGATATCCTTTAGGATATTAGGATTAATTTAAAGGACATAATATGATATAAAATGTTTGAAACATAATAAATAAAATTAGTTTCTTAAAATTTTTCTTTCAATTCCTCCTTATACATAAACCATCACATTAACATATAGATCAAGCAATGCATAAACAATCAACTATACAAGCATGAAACAAGATTATAAAAGATAAAAAATAATATATGTGAGAAAAAATAAATATGAATAAAACTTATTAATCCATAAAAATGGAATAAAATCATTTAATAAAAAATATCACAATTTAGTGAAGCACCAACTCCACATGGATCACTAACCCCAACTAGCTAAGCACTAACCCAGCTAGGCTTTAACAAGTAAAAACTCACAAGGAGGAACCGGCCCCATAGATAAATAAACATAAAATCATCCACATATAAATTTCTATCACATTAATAACATGTTATTTCTCACATAATAGATGATGATCACATTCTTTATCTTTTCTCACTCTTCTATCCTTCTCAAATTGCCTTCTAGTCTTGTTTAGTCAACTAGGTCTCTTCAAGATAGATTAAGTAATATGGAATTTATATTAACCTATAATACCCATTTTATATCTTAATTATAGCTTTCATATACCCATATTATGGTCTAAAAGACCTCCTTTTACTCAACAATGTGTTATTTCATTCACACACTCTCATACATACATAAATAGGCCTTCTTGCTCATATCCCTCTTGGTAAACCATTCACACTTTAAAAAATGTTTTAAAATTTAAAAATGTCTTATAATAATTTTAATACATTAATAAATCATTACAATAGGTCTTTCATATCATAAATGACCAAAACCTCTTTTAGGCCTTAAGGAGACCTAATTCAATTACGCCTTCAGTAATGCATGTTACCCTTTGATCTCCTTGAAACACTTTAAAATATATAAATGGAATTGAAAATTAATATGAAACTAAAATATAACATTAATAATATAATATTATATCAATGAAACTTTTTATATCCAACCACCACTTGAAGCACACCATTAGTATTGTTCACAATTAGGCCCGTGAACCTACATAAAGTTTGCCAAACAAAACTGAAGCATGCACAAAATTTAATGACATAGCCATGATAATAAATAACATTAAAATAAAATAAATAAAATAAAAAACATCACCATATGATTTATAATTCAAAAATCAAGGCAAAATGACTCAAACAATTCTTTGTAAATAGCCCACTCAGAACTGCTAGAATACTCCAAAACCTAATCATGAACAACTTAAATTTTAACACCTAAAATACAACTTAAAATAAACAATGATACTTTAAAAATATCATTTTATATATCTGTAAAAATATAAAAATAACAATTTATAATTTCAAATGTTGATCTTGTATACCAATCTTTTGACCTCACTACACACAGTTAAACTAGAACCAGACACACCATTTTAGTTTCAACATTTCAACATCTTATACTGACTTCAAATATTTAAAAAATCATGAAAAATAGTTTAAATTCAAAAAGAAAAAAATTATATGAATTATATACATCAACACAAAGCATAGAGCCTCAAACTCATCACTGCAACTTGCTTACTTAAAACTCCCAGTTTACCTTAAAGCACAGTCATAGTGACATTAAACTTCAACATTTGTATGCACACTTTCAAAGAATTATTATGAAATTAGATTATCCTATGAGATAATTATACCATTATTATATATAAATATCATATGGTCAAATTAAAAATATTGGTCTTGCAGACCAATCTTATGACCTCACTATACACAGACCTCACTAAGTTAGACAAGCCATTTGGCTTCATCATTTTCACCAATGTAACTAAATTTAAAGATTTATACCAAGATTTAATAGGAAATAAAAGTCCCAAAAAATTTATCGATTCACTTTGTTTCATCACTCTATCATGATAACATATTCCTAATCATCTTCTCATTGTTACTTGGGGTTTTCACTATTTCCATCATTAGGCCTATTAGCGACTGTATAACTTGGATGGCCAGTTTAGCACCATTGAAGTATAGAACCTATCCAAAAAACTTTATTTACATTAAAAATTATTCTCAATATTCATCCTTAATCCATTTTCATAATTTTTCTTATACAAATTTTTTACAACTACAATAACTTCTTTAGAAACAAACCTATATCTTCACATTTTATCTCTCCTCTCTAACCACCACCACCACCTAGAGGTACTTTGGAGAGTTAAATATAATATAAAAAGATTTAAATAATAATTAAAATCCATATTTATCTATTTTTAATCATATATTCAACATCGGGTCACTATTAGGGTTCTAAGAGGGTTTGAACACACTTCCACTATTAACAATTATTCTTAAAGCATACTCCCTCAATTCAAAAACTATTGCCTAGAATTTTGAGATAGAACCATAAAAACATACCATGAAAATATTAGGTTAACATAATTTTTTTTAATAATCTAATGAGCATAATAAAATCCTTCTTATGTTGAGAACCCTTCATTCTAAGCACTCGATAAAATTAAAAACAAGTTTTTCATGCCTTATCCTTCAAACTATGACTTCAAACTTCATGAACAAAATATAAAAAACATAAATTACCTTTTCTAATGTTTATATGAGCTCAAAAACCTTAAAATTTTATCATTAACCCTCATTAGGCCTCTCTCTCTCTCTCTCTCTCTCTCTCTCTCTCTCTCTCTCTCTCTCTCTCTTTGATTTCTAGATCTTGATCTGCAAACCACATTAGTTTTTAAAACTGACCTTCATTTCTCTTTCCATGTTCTCTCCACCAATATGACATAATCAATAAAACTTGTAAATGCCTAACCACTATTATACACCCTTCATATGCCTTGATAAGAAAGCATGATACCTCATTAGGCTAGGTAAGGTATGTAAGTGGTCTAGATGTAAGCTTGGTCTGAAGGTCCTACCGTTATAGGCTCAGTTTGAGACTCTAATGAGTGATAAAATTCCTCATATACATTCTCAAACTACCTCATAAATTCACTCATTCTTGTTTACACTCATTTCACCAAGCCACTATACTCATACCTTCTCACAAGGTCTATAAATACCATGACTAGTGTGATGTCTAGGTTTCTCAAGAAATTAAAACATGAAAAATAACCTTAAAACACTTGTGAAAGTATCTATAATTTAATTAAATGATCAAAAAATGACAATACAACCTCTCATAATCTTGTGATTACTTACTTCACCAAACTTCACTATGCACACCTTCTCACAGGGTCTAGACTAGGGTTCTCAAAACACCTTGAAATCAAGTACTAGTACTCAAAATATGCTTACCTTAATGATATCAAATAATTACACTCTTTAGAAAACATTGATAAATTTAAGCTGACTTAAACCTTGACATTAACGTTGACATCAACTAGTAGAAGAGATATTAGGTTTCCTTTAAATTATCTCTTGCTTTTAAATTCTCTCTTTTCTTTAAATTTTCTCTTATCACATCCCTTCCTTATCACATGAATCCCACAAGATCATAACCATGTATCTCCACTAGATGCATCTTTACATTAATGACATCAACATTGACATAAATGACAATAGTTCTCAATAATGGTTGGAAAAATCATGTATCCATGTCTAGGTACACTAGGCCTTTAGAATATTCTAGAAAAGGTGCATCATGGTCTCTAGGTGCCCAAAAAATAGGGTATATGGGTTATACCAACCATATTTGAACAAGTCACATACATATATGAATCCCTTGATGGAGAGGACACCAATTTAAATGAGTTATATTTGGCTCCACACAAGTGGACCACATAGTTGTGAAGTATCTCCTCCAAGTTGTATGGGAGGAATACATACTTCAACAATAATTAAACATTTCCACTATAGGGATATCGGGAGATAACCATTCATAATCTTTCTAAATAGTGTATTTCAAGAAAGGTGTTTCCACATACCACTTCTAGTGTTTCCACCAAGGATGAGAGGAATAGACTTTGATTTTATATAAGAGAATTATAGAAATAGTTTGCAAAATTTCCTCAAAATACTTTATTTGTAGAGGAAAATTTGTATTTCACTTTGAATTCAACCCAACGGAGATAAAAATGAGTGGTTTTCATAACACATCCTACATCATAAGAATTCCCTTATGATAAAATTTAAGATCAAGGATCAAAGGATATTTAGCAAGGGGAACTACATACATATTGATGATGGAAGAGAACCATATATAATTTTGATTGATAGAGAGGCCATCCTAAAAACTAGTCCCATTCCATAAATATCAAGGTTTAACTTTCTCACAAACTATTCACATACTCTTGATAACAAAAGACCCCAATTTTTTAATTGAAGTTGTAAGAGTGAGAATATTGGAAAAATCTAAACTTTTCCAAGTTTTTCGCCCCTGAGAAGAGCTATGGGTAATAAAATTACATATTATCACCTTGTTATGCCTATTTTTCACACCCCCTCACATTGTTTCTAAGAATAATACTTTTTTTCCATAAAGATGACTCAGTCATAAAGTTTAAAATTGTGTTGAGGACCCTATCAATTATTATTATATTTAGATGTATATTTTCAATTATGAGTTGATAAATATTGGTTGATGAATTTATGTTTATATTTAGTGGTTTCAAAAATCATAATAGATTAATGAATAAAATGCATATATATATATATATATATATATATGTATATATATGTATATATATACATATATATATGTAAATACACACACACACACACACACACACACACACACACACACACACACACACACACACACACACACACACACATATAAACATATATATACATACATATATATACATATATATATGTATACACACACACACACACACACACACACACACACACATATATATGTATGTATGTATACACACACACATATACATACATACATACATACATACATACATACATACATACATATATATATATATATATATATATATATATATATATATATATATATATATATATATATATATATATATATATATATATATATATATATATATATATATATATATATATGAATGTTTGTTATCAATCAATTTGCTTTTCAAGTAGTTATTATATATATATATATATATATATATATGAATGTTTGTTATCAATCAATTTGGTTTTCAAGTAATTATTCAAAATATGAAACAACATTTTCAATCTGGAATAAGATCAGTTTGTGTGTTTATTATTAGAAGCATATATATTTGCCATAATATGTTTAGATTTATATTGATTTTTAGTTTAGTATAGATTCATCATAACATGTATGGAGTATACTTTCAATTTTGATACCCTAAGTAGTCTATGGTGACTGATCTGGTATACATTAACAATGTGATATTTGGTGAGTCAAATCAAAATGGTATATAAATAAGTTATAATGGTTCTCCTCTCAGTTCATTTTTGAATTAAAAATGTACAGATGGATCAATGATAGTTTTATAATTTAATGAGAGATATGAATTTTATAGTTTTTCAAATCAATTTCTTCTTGATTTATTATCAACCTTATCTTTGAAGTCATTTAAATTCTGAATTTGGTAAATGCACCTTAGTTAGGTAGAATTCATTTGTTACATTGGAAATCTTGGCATGATCAATTTTTTGTCTGATGACTAAATAAATTTATTCATGAGGATACTAAATATTTTAAGGGATTCTAAGTTTCCAATAACAAATTATGATAAGGTCCTATTTTAAATACCCTAAGTTCTAAAACATATGATGAATAGACAATGGAGTCTTATGGCTTAAAATGTTTTAAATCTAAGTCCATGGAATAGGATTTTGAGGATGTAAATCTTGTTTACAAGGTTAATTCGATTAACCTAAGTCTATGTATTGAATCATAAATTTTGAAAGGCATAATGTTTTGACATGGTTATCAAGATTTATAGACTAATGTGATTGATAAATTGGGGGTTCATCTTGGCATTGAGTTGGCATATAACATGACATCAATTGGTAAGGTAATTTAATGAAGAGCATATTCAAGGATGCTTTGAGATCATGATTTGAGTTTTGTGGTAAGAGAGTTAATATGAAATGTACATGCCTCAAATGGTAGATAATGGTAAGTGGTTTAGTAGGCAATCTAGTGATGACTAAATTTGATTATTCTACTAACCTTGATGGAGGAATTTTTATGTACATCCATGATTTTGATGAACCAATAAAAATCAAGAATGTCATTAGGTTAGTTACGGTAGAGTCTAGAAAATAAAAATAGGATAGTATATTTATTTTAGGTCATTATTGAAATTTGTTTGCAGAAGTAGATCTCTAGTAGATTGAATTTTGAGTTATAGAGAAGAGATTTTGGGTAGAATGATTATGAAGAAACACTTTCAGGTATGTTTCAAGTAACATGAATAAGTTTGAGGAATAATTTTCTTGTGGTTTCAAATAGATATAAATGGATGCATGGAAGAATATGGTCTTGGACTACATGTTAATTAATTCTAATGTTAAGTTTGTGCATGCATGTTTGAGAATGTTATATGATGTTTATATTTTGATGGATTTATGTTTTGGAATAGATGTTTATATTGGAAGGAATGGATTAATCATGATAGATTCTCAAAATTTGAGAAAAAATAATCAGTACTATCATATTTTGGAATAAGTTTTGAGATATACAGGTATTTGTTGTCAAGTAAACCCCTTTAATTATGTATTTTTATGAGAACATTGTAGTATTATTTGAATATGTTGTTTGTAGTTCCTCATTTTTTTGAAACATTAGTTTTTGAATAGACACTACATGTTGGTTTTATGAATATCTAGATAAGTCTTGAAAAGGTTTTTGTTTCATAGTATGAGTGTTATTTTCGAAAGAACTTAATTTTGAATCTTTATGAATAGAATAAAATCATGCATGTCATTTACGGTTTCAATGGGTTCATTGAAGTTTTTGAAAATAAGCCATGCATGTTGGTTCTAAGATATATATTCAAGGTTTCAAAGGTTCATTTGTTTGCTTGAATACTTGAAAGATATTTGGAAGTGGTTTCAAATTATAAAAAGCATTAAATAAATGTTTATTTGTAACTTCCTTTATTTTCATTCAAAGGTTTTCTGTCTTTATTTTTTTCATGGGAATGGTGAAGACTCAAATAATGGGGTTAGCTGTGACTTGAAAGGTTATGTCTAAATGTAGTTGAATACATATAAAAATGAATATTGTTACTGTTTCAAATCCATAGTTTTCATGTGATAGTTTAATTTTAAAATCTTGGTCTTTAAATTAAAGAGATAGATTAAAATATGAATTTTTTGTTGGATTTACATCTCAATATCAATATACTAGGTTTTATTTTGAAATTGGATGTTGAAATAATAGTAATTTGAGGAAGTCAATTATTTATTAGTTGAAATTTCGATGAGGAGTATATTTTGAACTAATGCTTTCTACTTCAAAATATTAAGTGGTGTTAAATTTTAAAACATATTAGTCTAGAATCATGTCATAGAACTGTGTTGGGGTTTGATTCAAGAATTTTAGTAAAATTTATTGTGAAATTTTATTAGGGTTTCATTTGAAGTTTAGACAATATATTGTTTATATTTCAAAAGTTTATAAATTGCTTTCTAGTTTGAAATATGACATATAGAAAGATGATGATTTCTAAAAATATATTTTTCATGAATAGATTTGTGAATATTACCTCAATTTTGGATTGATTAAGTTTATAGTTGATATGGTTAAGATTGAAACTACATTAAGAAATATCAAAAAAAATTTAAAAAAATAATGATATTATAATTTTATTTTTGAAGACTTGATTAGTTTTAAGGAAGTAGTTAGAGCAATGGAATATTGTCTTTTTTAATGAAATAATTAGGATACTATAGTGATATTGGATACATTTGGTATAATTTAGTTTAGAGTTTTTGTGTAGATATGACTGAGTGTTTATAGTATAGTTTTATTTCATTTTGAATGAATATATATTGATTTTTAGTCTTCATAATAATTTTTTAAATTGTTAAGATGTCTAGATGGGATCATCCTAGGTCAAGTAGGAGTAATGATAATCAAGGATGAGGTCAAAATTTAGATAATGTTAACCAACAGAACCCAAACATAAATTTCTTGACAGGTGGTTTTAGGGCAAGGAGATTTGGCCCTATATTTCATAAAGGTACTAGGATGTCCATTTATTTTGATTAAGTAGACCCTAAGTTTTAGAATGTCCTAAATAATCTACCTTTCAATCCAGCCAATAATAAAGGAAATCAAATATTTCATAGGTGTAGGTATTATGTTAGAACCCCTTCATATAGCAGCTCCTCACACCATTTTAGAAGCAATCCACATCATTTGTCAATCTAGTCATCCATTCTTGAAAGAATTTAACTTATTATTGAACCAAAACCTATTCATGGAATCACCTATCTTGATATTAAAATAACTCATGCCGAAAACTTTGTTAATCTTGCCATTCCTTTAGCTTGTAATGAACCTTCATTTTTTCATGGGGATTTTATTTTAGGAACTAATAAAGTAAGTTTGGAGATGCCTATTTTAGTAGGCAAAAAACATATGATTGAGATTCATCCTTCCACTTCAAATAAAAGATCAACCAGTTAGAATGATATAGATTCACCACTTCAAATAAAAGATCAACTAGTTAGAATGATATAGATTCACCAGTTGAGATTCATCCTTCCACTTCAAATAAAAACAAATCAAGATAGAAATTGATGACAATACAAGCAATTCTAAAATGAATTTAGTGCAATTTCCAACATCTAAAATGAAATATAATGAATGTGTCAATGAGTAAGGGAATCTTGTAATTAAAGAGCTTTTAGATTCTAATGATTACTAAATGTTTAAGGGATAGAATTTGGTTTTTAGTTAAACTATAGTTGTTAAAAATCTATACTTTTAGCTTGATATTTTGAATTTCAATTTTGATATTTTGATGAAGAATTTTTAGAAAGTTAAAAATTATATATATATATATATATATATATATATATATATATATATATATATATATATATATATATATATATATATATATATATATATATATATATATATATATGCCTAAGTTAAAATTTTAAAATATGCATTATGGTTTAATATAAATATAATTTTATCAAACTTTAATCTATCTATTTAATAATTGATATATGTATTCTATTTATTATTAATTGATAGGGATCCCCACCCATTAAGAAAGTACCAATCTGTAATCAAATACTTGATATATTAAGAATTTTTAATCTTAATTTAATCTAACCTTAACTAATAACTATTTATAATTAATTGACTTATAATGTCAATTAGTTAAGATAAACTAATAACTAAGGTTAGTTAAAAGTTATTTTTCAACTAAGTTTTAAGTATAAAAGGATATCAAGGATTCATTTGAAGGAGGATAAAAAATACATGTATTGAAGACTTATACATTTTGTGAAGTCAATCATTCATTTCTCTTTTTTTATGCAACTTCTCTATGATATCACGACTTTTGAAGATAGACCCAATGGTCCTTTTTTGGTGTTTGAGTAATTACTTCAGAAATATAGATATATTCAATTTTTTCAATCATTATTTATAATAGATTATTTGAAGTTTGTCAAGTCTATTATCTATTGATGATTGCTATTGTAGTCTTATGTGCAGAATACAAGTATTAATCCAAAATAATGATGAAAACTTCACTAATTGTGACATTTCATTAATATATATAAATTATAAAAGTTCTCTCAAGTATTTGTAAAGAAAGATATTGGTTTCTCAAATAAAATATATCTTATTTGCTAAGACAACTCTCCTTTACGACTCAAAAATTTTATTTTATTTTATATCATTTTATAATTTTAATACAGTTAAGTTTTAGATTAATCTTTAATTAATCTAGTTTCTATTTTTGTTTATTTACATCCATTTAGTTTACTTATTTATTTCTGATTTTATTAAGTTGCTTTCTTAGATTTTTCTCTTTATCTGCTTTCTTTAAGTTAAATTTGTTTTCTTTGATTAATTATTCTTACAGTTATAATATAGTTTAAGGTTTACTTGTTAGGTTTCATTAAATTATTTTTTAGATTCAATTTTAGTTTAGATTAGATATTTTATTTAATTAGATTTAGATTACTTAATTATTATATTAGTTTCTTTAATCCTTAGTCTGTTCTTGTTTAGTATGCTTTATTTTTTAAAATTAATGGTTTGTTATCTTTTCTTAGTTTAGTTCTTTTCTGTTTATTTTTTCTTTAGTTAGATTAGTGGTTGCTATTTGTTGTGTCTCATTGGGTTAATTGTTGTTTCAATATTGATTTGATTGGATATTATTATCTTGATTTGTCTAAAATATATCTTACTTATTTTTATGGTTTATTATCTTAAGGTTACTTGGAAGATATCATAGCAAAAATAAGATATTACTTGAAATATATTATTTTATTTAATCAAATTTATTTCTTTCAAAAGATTATCTAATTCATAAGACTTCTCTATTGGATAAGATAGACTATTGATTCATATCTAAACTAATTTATTATTTGATAAAGAGAATTTATAGAATTATAATGAAATATGCTACATTTGATAACTTATTATTTTATAAAACATTTTAAAAAACCCTATCTCTTTAAGATCATAATTAGAATTTTAAAACCCTACTATTAAAATGGTATAATTCCAACTTGACATTTACAATAGGTGAAAGGGTTGATTAGTTGATGGTGCAATTTTAATTATCAATAAATTTAGTAACTCCACTAGGGAATCATTTAATATTTGATTTGTTTAAACTGCATATTTTTTCTTGCTCGTGATACTTAAAGGAGAATAACCTATTATTATCCAAACTAGAATTGATATTATTGATGTTGCTTTTAATATAATGTGTTATGCATGGTATAATAATCCTAAAAATATTCTACAAGTCATTCAAGTCATAAATAAAGAATAAAAAATTATATAATTTGAGATCGATTGATATTCTAATCTTACACATGAGACTCAATGGGATATTTTGAATATAAATAGAAGAATTCAAGAAGATAAAGCTAGAGTCTTAGATGCTAATTCTAGTCCTAAGACTTATTTTATTTTTGATTCTTTTACATTCAACTATTTTTTTCACCTTATAAACCTAATATTATAAATCTATAATTAAATCACGTTAATTAGGTTCAAGATAATCAATCTGTTCAAGTAAAAACTATTAAATTTTTTAATAAGAGATCAAGTAGAAGAAGTCAAAGAGGGAATACAAGATATGATTCATGGATTAAAAAAAATAGAGATCAAGGTAATCTTACTGAAGGTGAAAAAAAATAAGAATCTCAAGAAAAATAATAGATATTTGTAACTCCATGGATTTCTATAAATCCAATTAATATTGGAAACCATTTTGGTAAGTTTCCTTTTCTCAAAGGATTAAATATAACAAAGTTTTTTGGTGTTCATGGAGAATACTAGGAAGATCATTTGGAAGAATTTATATTAGTTTGTACTACTCTTGGTATAATAAATTAAAAAAAAAATTGAAGATTTTTTATTCAAACACTTGAAAGAAAAGCTTACCAAGCATTCATTAGTTTTCCTACCAAGGTTATCGATGTGTGGAAAGATATTGAAGATTGGCTAGAGTTATCATTTGGGAAAGATAAAGAAGATTTTGATCTAGTCAATGACCTTGTGAATTTTTATCTCAATCCAAGCGAGACCATTCACTATTTCATTTCTAATTTCACTAAGTTGTATCAAAAGATCCCACACGATCTTAGACCTTCTAAGAAGTTATCTAGACTTTATCTTTGTAATGCTTTACCTTTAAAATATAAAATGACTTTAGAAGATAAAGATATTATGAAATATGATGAAACTATAACATTATATATTGAGTATGAAAAGAAACTCAAATGCATTGAGTTTAAAGATAGGTCTTCTACAGGTTTAAATTTGAATAATTCAAAAAATTTAAAGGCTATTCAAGGTGTAGAGAATGAGTTGGTCAATGTTAAAAAATAACTTAATGATAAACCTTCTTCTTCAAATAGAAATAATAATAAAAATTAAAATTTAGACATTGATTATTACTGTAATGTATGTGAATTGGATCATGATCCAATTTTTTGTGTTGTTCATAAGTTCAAAGAGTTTCTTCAGGGGAAAGATCTTATACCTGAAGATTTAGCAGACAATATAAATACTCTTGATGATCCATAAGAAAATAATAATGCTTATGTTGTGAATAATATAAATAAAGATTATGTTTCTTATCAAAATAATAAAATAATAAATAATAATTCTTCTTCTAATGATAAATGAAAAATAGTTCAAAATAATGCAAGTAGTTCAATTGATAATGCTAGTCAAAATATTATTTTATCAAATGGTTATAATAATAATCAATATCAAAATTATAAGCCTAAAACTTTTAGACAAATTAATGTTAAAACTTATAATATAATTGATTATTTGTCTATAATCAAAACTAGATTCTCATTATTAAAGGCATCCACTCTTTGAAGACAACTTGATAAGATAAATGAAGCTATTACGAATCCTAAAACTGATGTAGGCTTACAAGAAGAAGGTAGTAATAACAATAAACTATTTATGCTCAAAGTTATGATCCTCTTATAGATTATATTCCTCTTTTTTATGTTATGGTTAAAATTGATAACAAGCTAATCCATAATTATATCTTGGATATAGGTGACCCAAAGAATATTATGCCTAAATACATTGCAGATTGGTATATCTTATAAAACTGACAATAAACAACTTACTCATTTTGATTCTAAACAAACTAAAAATTATGGTAAGTTTAATGACATAGTCATTAAATTTTCTCAAGATAAAAAAATAAGATATATGACTAATATCCAAGTGTTAGATATTCCTATTAAGTATGCTATGTTATTAGGAAGAGATTGGTCAAAAACAATTGGTGCTTTTATTGGAAAAGATATTACATGGGTTCTTATTAAGAAAGAAATTGCTTTCATAAAAAGAGAAGATTGATCTAGTTAACCTATTGAGTCAATGTTGAGACTTGAATTGGGACTTATAAACTTCTAAATTTAGATGAACCAAAAATTTAGCATGAAGAATTTTTTAAAAATAATATTTTATGGTCACTCTATTTTGATGGAGCTTGTTCTCAAGAAGGTAGTGTTGTTGGTATTTGTTTAATTACTCTTATAGGTAATATTTTAGGTTATGCCTTCAAATTATCTTTTAAAGACACTAATAATACTATAAAATTTGAAGCTTTATGTTTAGTAGTATAAAATTCATAGAACTCAACATTAAGTATTTAGAAGTCTTTAGAGATTTTGAATTGATTGTTAGACAAGTTGAAGATGTTATTACAAGGAATCCAGTTCTTACAAAACTTGATTTAAATAAATCATTCATTTTTAATGTTAATACTACTGAAAAAACCATTAGAGCTGTAATAACTCAAGAATTTGAAAATAATGAAGAAAAACTAATTGGTTACATGAGTCAAGTTTTGAAAGGTGCAAAAATTAGGTACCCCCTTATCAAGAATTTCATTTTCTCATCAATTAAATTTAGTTATTTTTTGATGGGAAATAAATATTTTATATAATTTAACTTACCTATTTTGTCTTATCTTTTAAAATAACCAACCATTCAAGGAAGGATTACTAAGTGGATTTTACACATTCAGTATTTTGATTTTGAATTTAAAACATAAAAAATAATTAAAGGTAATGAATTGGAAAAAAAAAAAACTAAAAATGCTTCTTCAAATATTAATATTTTAGTTTTGTTAGTTGATGATAACTTAAATACAAAGTTGCATTTGAAGATCATGAAGATTGTTGATGTTTTTAGGTATTGGGATGAATGAATGGGACTGTATGTTAACTAAAGATGATTGGTACCAGGTCTATCTTAATAATTTTGATAAGAAGCAAATATATTCCTTAAGATTAAGAGATTTAAATTTTTTTCATTAGATTTTTTTTTGTTTTATCAAAATAGAGATAGTTTTATTAAAATGTCTTACATAATATCAAACATAAAATTTCTTAAAAGTCATCATGAAGGAAATTGTGGCGGACAATATGCTATGAAAACCACTACTTCTAAGATTTTAAGAGTAGGTTATTATTAGCCTACTTTGTTTTAGGATGCTTATAATTTAGTTTGTTCTTGTATGCCCTATCAATTATTTGTTGGAAGAGATAAGTTGCCTACAATGCCTTTAAATCCTATCATTCTTGTAAAACTTTTTACAAAATGGGGCTTTGAATTTATTTTACTCATACACCCACCTTCATCTATTGGTCGTAACTATATTTTAACAATCATAGATTATTTCAATAAGTGTCCTAAGGTCAAAGAATTTAAGAGTTTTATAACATGGGAAGTAATCTCTTTTTTAGAAAATCACATTTTTTTCTAGATTTGATGTTCCTTAAAAAATCATTTTTGATAATAGACCTCAGTCTGTTTCAAATACATTTAAAAAAAATTTGGACAAGTATTAACTTATATCTATTCATTCATCTAAATATCACCCAGAAGGTAATGGCCAAGCTGAGTCATCAAATAAAAAACTAATTATAATCATGAAAAAATTAGTTTGTGATAATATAAGAAATTGGCATCTTAAAATTTTTAAAGCTTTATGGGCTAATAGGACTATTGTTAAAGTATGAACTGGTTATTCACTTTTCATGTCGGTATATGGATTTAAATCCAACTTACCAATATAAATTCATATTTCTTCAACTAGAACTGCTTTACAATATGTTGCTGAGGATACAAATTTGATCAAACAAAGATTTCATGATTTAGTAAATTTTGATGAATCTAAAGCAACAATATTACAAAAATTAGAAAGAGCTAAGCAAAATTTTTCTAAATTTTTTGATAAAAGAGTTTCTAACAAGAAGTTTAAAGTGGGTGATCTCGTTTTATATTTGGACAAGGCTCACAAAGATCCTAGTAAACATCACATATTTGATTCATTATAGATTGGTCCTTGTAAAATTAATAATATACTTTAAAAAAATGTTTTTCATTTAAAATATCTTGAAGGAAATTGGATGCATTATTTAGTTAACATCCATCATTAAAATTGTTTCATGATTAGCTACTTTTAATTTTGTTTATTTCTTTGATTTCTACTTTATTTTTGGTTTGGTGTCTCTTTGTTTACCTTTTTGTTTGATGTTTGGTTTGCTGTACTTTTACTTTTGAGAGGGATCAATGAAAGTTATACATGGAGAATTTTCACATTATGAAGGAAGAGTCTAAGGGTACTACAAATTTTATTGTAAGTATTAATTTCTTTTAGATGTTATTCTTCGTAAATTCAATTTTTTTAATACATAAATAATCTATGATGAGTTATATCAAGTTGTTGAAGCATTACTTAATTTTCAAAATTTATACTTAAGTCATTTGTATTAGATTATGCATCCATCATGAAATCCCTTACTATAGCATTCTCTTTCTTCATGTCACACTAGCTAAACAATTCATCCCTTGCTAAAATTCATTATGAAAGGGGTTTATGCATAGCTACTTGAGAAATGATTTTCCTGGATCACACTCTCAAGAATATATTTTATCAATAGGCAATTCTTTGCTACTCAATTTTATTACTTAAAACTGAGTATCAAGGTCACTAGTGTTATGCCTATTTTTCACATCCCCTCATATTATTTCCAAAACTAATATTTTTATACCATAGAGATGACTCAGCCGTAAAGTTTAAAATTATGTTTGAGACCCTATTAATTAGCAGTATATTTAGATTTATATTTTCAATTATGAATTGATAAAGATTAATTGATGAATTTATTTTTATATTTATTGCTTTTGAAAAGCATGATATATATATATATATATATATATATATATATATATATATATATATATATATATATATATATATATATATATATGAATATTTGTGATCAGTCATTTTGATTTTTAGGTAGTTATTCAGATTATGATACAATATTTTTAGTTTGGAATAGGATCACTTTGTGTGTTTATTATTGGAAGCATATATATATGTTCAAATTTCTATTGATTTTTAGTTCAATATAAATTCATCATAACATGTTTGGATTATAATTTTATTTTTGATGGCCTAAGTAGTCTATGGTGATTGATTTATTATACATTAGCAATGTGATATTTGGTGAGTTAGAACATAATGGTATATAAATCAGTTATAATGGTTTTCCTCTTAGTTCATTTTTGAATTACAAATGTACAGATGGATCAATGATAATTTTATAGTTTAACAAGAGCTATGAATTTTATAGTTTTTCAAATTGAATACTTGTTCTTGATTTGTTATCAACCTTATCTTTGAAATCATTTGAGTTCCCAATTTGATAAATGTACCTCAATCAGGTAGAATTCAGTTGTTATATTGGAAATCTTGGCAAGACCAATTTTTGGTTTGATGTCCAAATAAATTTATTAATGAAGATACTAAATATCTTAAGGTATTCTAAGTTTCCAATAAAATATTATGCTAAGGTCCTATTTTAAATACCATAAATTCTAAAACATATGACTAATAGACAATGGAGTCTTATGGCTTCAGATGTTTTAAATCTAAGTCCATGGAATGGGATTTTGAGGATCTAAATATTGTTTGGAAGTTTAATTAGATTAACCTAAGTCTATGTATTGAAGCATAAATTTTTAAAGTCATAAATTTTTGACACAGTTATCAATATTGATAGACTAATGTGATTAATAAATTGGTGGTTCATCATGGAATTGAGTTGGCATATAACATGGCATAAATTGGTAAGGTAACTTAATGAAGAGTATATTCAAGGATGTTTCAAATCAAAATTAGATTTTGGTGGTAAGAGAGAGAGTTAATATGAAGTGTACATGCCTCACATGGTGGATAATGGTAAGGGGTTTAATAGGTAATTTGGTGATGGCCAAATTTGATTATTCTACTAACCTTTATGGAGGAATTTCTAAGCACATCCTTTATTTTAATGAACCAATAAAAATTGGGCATGTTGTCAGGTTAGTTGCGATGGAGGTTGGAAAATACAAATAGGTTGGTTTATTTATTTTAAGTCATTCTTGAAGCCTATTTGTGGAAGTTGAGCTCTGGTAGATTAGATTTTGAGTTGTAAATAAGATATTTTGGACAAAAATATTATGAAGAAACATTTTCAAGTATGTTTCGAGTAACATGAATAAGTTTGAGGAATGATTTTCTTTTGGTTTCAAGCAAATATAAATGGTTACATGGAATAATATGGTCTTTGCCTACATGTTAATGAATTCTAAATTTATGTTTGTGTATGTATGTTTGAGAAGGTTATATGATGTATGTAGTTTCATGGATTTATGTTTTGGAATGGATGGTTATATTGGAAGCAATGTATTAAGCATGATAGATTCTCAGAATTTGAGATAAAATAATCAATTCTATCATATTTTGGCATAAGGTTTGAGATATATAGGTATTTCTTGTCAAGTATAGCCCTTTAATTTTGGCTTTATATGAGAACATTACAATATTATTTGAATATGTTTTTTTCAATTCCTTATTTTGTTGAAACATTAGTTTGTGAATAAACTGCACATGTTGGTTTTGTGAATCTTTGGAAAAGTCTTGAAAATGTTTTTGCTTTGCAGTATTAGTTCTAGTTTTGAAAAAACTCAGTTTTGACTCTCAATGAATAAAATAAAATCATGCATGTCACTTATGGTTTTAATAGGTTCATTAAAGATTTTGAAAATAAGCCTTGCATGTTAGTTTTGAGATATATATTCAAGGTTTCAAAGTTTCATCTATTTGCATGGACACTTGAAAGATTTTTAGAAGTGGGTTCAAAGTATACCAATCATACAATATATGTTTAGCTATAACTTCTTTCAGTTTCATTCAAAGGTTTTCTATCTATATTTTTTTCAATGGGTATGTTGAAGGTTCGAATGATGGGGTTGACTATGAGTTGAAAAGTTATGTCTGAATGTAGTTGAATATATATATAAACATGAATATTCTTACTATTTTGAAGCCATAGTTTTAATGTGATATTTTCATTTTAAAATCTTCGTCTTTAAAACAAATATCTAGATTAAAATATGTAATTTATATTGGATTTACATCTTAGTATCAAAATCCTAGGTTTTATTTTGAAATTAGATGTTAAAATAATAGTAGTTTGAAGAATTCATTTGTTTCTCAATAGAAATTTTAATGAGGATTATATTTTGAATAAAAAATTTGTACTTAAAAATATTATGTGTTGTTACATTTTGAAAAGTATTAGTCTAGAATCATGTCACATAACTATGTTGGGGTTTGATTCAAGATTTTAAATAGAATTTACTGTGAAATTTTATTAGGGTTTCATAACTTGTTCATGGAATCACCTAACTTGAGATTGAAATAACCCATGCCAAAAACTTTGTCAATCTTGCCATTATTTAGTTTTTAATGATCTTTCATTTCTCATAGGGAGCCTATTTTTGGATGCAAGAAACTAAGTTTGGAGAAACCCCTTTTAATAGGTAGAAAATGTATGATTAAGATTCTTCCTTCTAATTTAGATAAAATATCAGCCAATTGGAATGATATAGATTCACTAGTTGATTTTAGAGTGCTCAAGATGATCAAGATAGAAATTGATGACAATATAAGTGATTCTAGAATGAAGTTGGTGCAATTTCTAGAAACTAAAATGGGATACAATGAATGTGTCAATAATCAAGGGAATCATGTAATTGAAGTGATTTTTAATTCTAATGATTACTAGAAGCCTACGAGATACACTTTTGTTTTTAGTTAAACTATAGTTGGTAGAACTCTATACTTTTAGACTTGATATTTTGATTTTCAATTTTGATATTTTGATAATGACGTTTTGGAAAGTATCTAAAAGTTTATTTTATTTATTTATATATGCCTAAGTTAATTTTCAAAAATATACATTATGTTTTAATATAAATATAATTTTATTAAACTTTGATTTATCTATTTAGTAATTGATATATGTATTTTATTTATTATTAATTGATAGGGCTCCCCACCCATTAAGATAGTACCGATATATAATCAAATACTTGATCTATTAAGACTTTTTAGTCTTAATTTAATATTACCTTAACCAATAAATGTTTATAATTAATTAACTTCTAAAGTTAATTAGTTAAGATAAACTAATAACTAACTAAGGTTAGTCATAACTTATTTTTCAACTAAGTTTGAAGTATAAAAGGAGATCAAGGATTCATTTGAAGGATGAGAAAAAACACATGTATTGAAGACTTATACATTTTGTGAAGTCAATCATTAATCTCTCTCTTTTCTATGAAACTTCTTTGAGATAGCATGACTTTTGCAGATAGACCAAGTGGTACTTTTTCTGTCAGTTGAGTAATTGCTTCAGTAATGTAGGTATATCTAGATTTTAAATCAATATTTATAACATATTGTCTGAAGTTTGTCAAGTCTAATATCTTTTGATGATTGATATTGTAATCCTATGTATATAATCCAAATATTCAACCTAAATAATGATGAAAAATTTATTGAGTATGATATTTCTTTGATCTATTCTGATTATAAAAGTTGTCTCTCAAGTATTTATAAACAAAGATATTGGTTTCTCAAATAAAATATATCTTATTTTCTAAAATGGCTCTCCTTGAAGACTCACAAATTCTATTGTATTTTATATCATTTTTTATTTTAATATAGTTTCATTTTATATTAATCTAATTTTTATTTCTCTTTCTTTAGATCCATTCAGTCTACTTGTTTATTTCTAGTTTTCTTAAGCTACTTTCTTAGATTTTTCTCTTTTTCTGCTTTCTTCAAGTTAAATTTGTTTTCTTTGATTAATTCTTCTTATAGTTATAATATAGTTTAAGGTTTATTTGTTAGTTTTCATTAGATATTTTTTTAGATTCAGTTTTAGTTTAGATTAGATATTTTACTTAATTAGATTTAGATTATTTAATTATAAGATTAGTTTCTTTAATCCTTAGTCTTTCTTGTTTAGTATGCTTTATTTTTAAAAATTAATGGTTGAATGGTTTGTTATTTTTTCCTAGTTTAGTTCTTTTCTGTTTGCTTTTTCTTTAGTTAGATTGTTGGCTAGTGTTTATTATGTCTCTTTACGTTGATTTTTGTTTGAATATTGACTTAATTGGATATTATTATCTTGATTTATCTCAAATCTATCTTACTTATTTTTTTGGTTTATTATCTTGAGGTTACTTGGAAGATATCATAGTATAAATGAGATATTACTTGAAATATATTATTTTATTAAATTAAATTTCTTTCTTTTAAGAGATTATCAAATTCATAGGACTTCTCTATTAGATAGGATAGAGTATATATTCATATCTAAATTTATTCATTACTTGATAAAAAAGTATTTCTTAAAATATAACATAATATATTACATATGATAACTTATTTATTATTTCCTAGAACATTTAAAAATCCTTTGCATCTTTAGGATTGTAATTGAACCTATAGAACCCTACTATTAGATTGGTATGATTTCAACTTGACCTTGATGATAGGTGAAAGGGTTTATTAGTTAATGGTATAATTTTCATCATCAACACACCTTATAGGATTTAATATCTTTAGTGATACATACAATCCATTTCACATAAATACTAGGCCTTACTAAGAGACATCAATAGTCTTAGGCCACTCGATGAAATCCTTTATGAGTGGTACAATTATCCCAAATAAAGTCACAATGAATATTTTCAAGATTGAATAAAAATTTCTCAAGTCACCCAACAAGAATAATAATACACATGGGTGGTTGTAATCACTTTTGAATAAATTTAAAATTTGCTAGCCAATGAAAGAGGCTTGGTTATCTAATAAAGAATGCTTTTTCCACCTTATCTATCACATACTAGAAAATTTTGGAGGATGAGGCCTATAAAGCTAATGTGATTCACAAGGAATTTAAAGATATCATCATTTTAAAGCAACTTCCAATTGAAATGTGTGATCTAAGGGGTGGGAGAGAACAAATTATTTGTATCACTAGGTTTTGTGCCATTAAATGGAAGAGCCAGAAGCAAGACAAAATTTGGAAAGACACAATATGAAACTAGAAATATTATTCTAATCCTTGATGAGAGTGAACAAGGAATCATCCATAATGTATCCATTGATAAGTTGTAGGAATTCCTCAACATGCAGTGAAATTTCATGAAAGAGGTCTTAAAATTGGGCATTGGCAAGGAAATAGCTTAACCCCTTGGCAGTAAGCACATAGAGAGTTGGGGCCAGGGGGAAACCTTTCATAATTAATTAAAAAATGCCAAAAATTTGTGAGATAACTCCATTAATGGAGAGTAAAAATGAATTACTAGCAAAGATCATGGATATCGATTGTAATAAATTAGGACCAAAACTTAGGTATTTTTTAAAATATAGCCAAGATTAATGCCCATTTAATGTAGCCATAAGAGTTTTCGAAATCAAACTTAATGATCAAGGCATTTTGGTTAAAAATTTAATCCCATTCAATTCCTTTCCACATAATTATGACAATATTCAAGATGTAGTAGCCTTGTACAAACCTATTTTGCTCGGGTTGAATAACTATGGGGAGAAGATGGTAGAAGTGAAGTGTTAAATCCTTGTTGATAATTTTGTAGGAGATTTTGAGTAGGGTGATAGTACTATAATTAAAATTTATTTGAGGGTTTTCAACTTTCAAAATCAACTTGATGTGCCCTTTGTTGATGTCTAGGCTAAAAAATTGATTGTGAGTGTCCTCACGATAAACATGGAAGGGGTTGACCCAAATAGTATTTGTTAGAGGTACAATCATTAATGGGGGGGGTGAAATAATGAGCCTAAATAATCCAAATTCAATTTAAATATTTACAAATACTCAACTAGTTATCATAAACAATTATGAAACATACACATCATTCATAGAAAAGAGAAAGAGAGACAATGCAAGGTCAATCACATAACACATGACATATTTGGGAAACCCTATTAAGGAATAAAACCAAATCTAACCTAAAATTGGACTAATACCATACTAATAATAACCAATTTAGACCAGTTTCAACTAATTAAGGAGCTACAATCCTTATTTAGTGATATTATAATCCCACAAGGTGATACAACACTTGTCTAGCTGAGTTGCAACAACAACCAGACTTATAGCAAGTTTCACCTTATAAGGAGGATGTAACCAAATTATATGTTTATATTACAAAATAACACCTATGAATACTTCCACCTTTGTACTGATGTCTAAAACACCTTATGATGGACCTCTGCTTATCACTCCTCACCTTCTCTCACACTCAATCTACAAGAGCATAGTTTTGCCAATAAAATTATGTCCTATAAGTCATATAAACAATCATCAATATATTATAGTATTAAAATTATCCAAAGGGAACTCTAACCCTCCATTTTTCCACAATTCACATAGAATCCTCTGTCAATTCTCTCCTAAGTATCTCACTCAAGGCTTTTTAAAACAATCATCTTTGGTTTCACTATTTATAGAGAAATCATGATCATCACCATCTTAGTCAGCCATTAGGAATTACTTAACCCTTAAGGCATCTATAATATGAATAAATATCTCAATTATAGTCTTCATAGGTTGTCCATATCATCTATGGGTCACCCTTAACTAGCTACATGTTTGAATAAGGCCCTTGTAGCTCTTATAGGTCTCATGGAGACCTATTCACATATTTATCAAAATAATGAAAAAAAATAACATAGGAACACTTAAAAATTAATTTAACCATTTATTATTTATAATTCCACATTAATTTACAACAACCAACATATTATCCTTGTTCTTAAGCACAATTTGCTCAAACAACATTCTGAGCACATAGTCACCATGAATGAATACACAGTCAACTTATAAACCTTTGTTCATACTACATATGCTTGTAAAAGCCTTAATAATACACACATATCATAAAAATATATTATAAAACACTCCAAAATATCTAATTAATTAAAATATATTGAAACAATATCAAAATGATCTCAAATACCCTTCTCATGTTACTTGTAAAACATAGTTGAACATACAGTCAACTTTGGAATTCAATACCTTTATCTATGATAATAATTATAAATTTAAATTCATATTTATATATTTTAATTTGAATCATATAAAAATTAATTTTTTACTTCATGGTCAAATTCTACATAGATCGAAAGTTATGGCTCAAAACCTAGACACTGGTCAATCCTTTGTTAAATTCAAATATTTCAATTTAAACAATCATAGTTAAACCTTGAACACCATGTCCTCATATCTTGTCATTTAAAACTTAGAAAAATAACACACCATTGATATAATTTTAACTTTAACACATAGGTTCCACTATCCAAATGTTAAATCTCAAACAATTGACCTCATCTTGTGTAATCTTGCAATGTTGACTGATCATGCACTGTTGATCTCTACAGATCAATTAGGTCTTTTTCATGCATCACTCGTCATTAGATATTAATAATAACCCAGGTTATCATGATATTTTTAACCCATACATTCCTTCTTATCACTTATACTATTAGCCATTGATCACTTATCCTCATTGATTGCTTCTTGAGTCCTTAGAACAAACACGCTCCATTGATTCTTTTATAAGGATCTTGATCTTTACTTTCATTAACCAAAAAATAAATTTAGCTATTTAACTTGTTATGCACAATATATATTCATTGTATGATTTCCAACAAGCTATTAAATCTTCATTTGGTACCTATATTTATCTTCATACAAAATAGACTAAGTATGAGAACCATTGCTATCTATTAAAGAAGCCAACTTTGAACCTCAATAAATTTTACCTCACTCACTCGCATGTTTTAAAATTTGTACCATATGATATCTCACATATGATAATAATAAAATATTTAAATATTCTCCCTTAACCCTTACACATGTGAGATATAATTACATTAAAATTCTACTCATATTTTTTTGCCACAGAGCCAACTATGTCAAAAACTTATCTAGAAGGCCAACTTTGAACATGTATATCTTTTGTTGCACCTTGGCACTTGACCTAAAAGTTATATAAAATTAACTAGGTAAAAAAATAAACAAACCCATATGATATCCTTCTCTTGAAACATCCACATGTGTGAGATATGGCACCATAAAATTGCTTACTCATCTTTTTCTTGCCTCATGTAATTTTGGCTAAGAATGGGAAAATACTATCAAATTGCCTAGGAGCTCAAATTTACCCTTGCATATATTTTTATGATCTTTGGTGCATTATTTGAAATTTAGTGTAAATTAAATAGTAACTAATATGATAAAAACCATATGACCAACTCCCCTTGACTCATCCACACATGGCAATGGCGATGCCATCAAACTATCTACTCTAATTTTATGCCACTGGACCCAAAGTGTTTAGATGAAAATTATAGATAACCAGATGAATTCCAATTATTCACACAAGAAATAAAATAATATAAAACATCTTAGGTACCTATTTCACATACTCAATACTCCATATTCATCCTTGAACATCTCTAACCATGCTAAAACATAAGATCAACCAAACACACTTTGAGCATACTAGGACAAACTTATTGCACACTTTGTCATTATCACATAGATTATCAAGTCACTTCATCCACTCACCTAGATATTTTCATGACATCATTGACAATGCTCTAATAATTTACCCCTTTGTCATTGATGTCAATAACCATTATATGGTAATATATAACTCACCTTCTTTCTCTCTTTTCAAACACTCTCACAACAAGAACTTTCTCCCCCTTTGACACAATGAAAAAGTGGGCACAATCTGATCTAGAGGACCTAAAATACCCCCAATAGGAGATTAACACCTTATAAAGATGATACAAACTCCCCCTTACCTTGAGCCTACTTCTGCTTGCCTTGACAATTTGCTCTTGCTCCATGCCGACACTCTCTTCAACCAAGCACTGTAATCAATGAAGAAAGAACACAAAAACAACCACTAAAATCTGATGAAACTCACCAAATTTTTTTTTAGAGGGACTTCCCCTGTGATTTATAATCCATTTCACCTTTTTAGCATCTTCATATCTCCACACATCATGTAGAACCAACATACAGGCTTAATAGCCTTATCTATCAAATCACCTCAAAGACCAACAGCATAACTTCATGTAACTTACAAAATATGAAATATGCACTAATCAAACCTAATATCTCACTTTTAAATACTCATGCCTTTCTCTTTTTGGATAGATTGAACAAAAATCACTCTTCTTCACATTAGGCCTGTGTAGTCTCCTTATAGCCCTATATAAAACTTTAAGTAGACACACATTCAAGACTTAAAACTTCATATCTATATCACTATCATATGCCCCCTCAAGCACATTAATTTGTAACAACTAGCTCAATTTATGAAACATACTTATTTCACAAACCAACTAACCAATTAGGCCTCCATCTTGACAAAAACATTAATAATTTTTAAGAAAAAAACCTTCAAATCTATATAAATCTTGATTTGACAACCCAATTGGCCCATTAAATTTATTATGAAACCTTAGATCTAAAATCACAAGACAAACCACTTTTTTATCAAAGCCCAAAACCTTAGAATTTCAAAACAAACAAGGTTAACCCAACACCTTCCATTCAATGTCCATCTCTGAAACTTTTTGCACACATGGAGATAGTCATCACACACTTCTAAACCAAAAAATTGATCCACCATACCTTTAGGAACATAGACTTCCTATAATCCATTTTAGGTGTGCTTGAATTTAAGCCAAAAACTAAGAAAATTGAGAGCACTCAAAATATTCAATTTGCACAAACATACCTTTAGACCACAAATCACTTGGAGCACATCACAAAGAAGTATATAAAACTTTTTGAGCATCAAAATATTCTTGACATTTCATCAATCTCATTATGCCATCTGGATATACCCATTCTAACCCTATATTATATCTCCTTTATAATTCTCTATAAAAAGCTCATGAGCTTATTACTCCCCTTTAACCAAAGACCTTATTTAATTGGAATTATCATCTTGAGCACACAAGGTTTATTTTTCACAAGAAAAATATGTCTCCTAAGAAGCATATGTAAAGACACCCTACATCACAATGTCCTATAATAATGTGAAATCAAGAGTTTTTCATAACTCCTCATATTCCTTATCCTCCTTGGTCATCTGATACATGTCATTTTTCTTCTTCTTATTAGGCTTAAGATAAGTAACATGCTCAACCACTACATCATTCTCCTTTTCTTCTATAATTGGATTGAAAATATATGGAGACAATAAATATTCATGACATACCTTTTCATCTCTAGAATCTTCTTTTCATCTTATAACCTCATCATTTGGAACAAATAATTCATGTCACTTACATGATACATGATCAATAACAAAAATATGTTTACTTGGACCCATGCATACCTTAGGACTTGTTTCAACTATTACCTTGGTATTCTCTTTGAGATACGTCTCATTACTCACAACATGAGCACATAATGAGATCCCTTGGCACTCTTTAACTTCTAAAGCATTCTCCACCATATCAAATAGATTACTTGGACTTGTAGTCTCACCATGACTACACTTTTCACCTTTATCTTCCATGTGTAAACTTGCCTTCTTCCTTGCAATTTAGGAGTATGATTGAACTCATTTTGACTTGATGACCTTTGTTTGCCAAATTTAGCAATGTGATCTCTCTTTTGATACTTGAAGCATACTAAACTGCTTGATGGAAACAAGTTTGTCTTACCCTATTTGGATAGAAACTTGTAATATGTTCTTTATCATGACAAATTAAACAACTTCTCCTTTTGGAAGAGGACTCACCTTGTCTAATCTTATGTGGACAATGGTTTGCAAAGTGTCCCACATCAAGATAATTGAAGCACTTAATTTTTCTTACTTCTTTTGATTAACGAACCCCATCATAGTTCCATGAAAAATCATTTATAAAAATTCTCTTATAATATCTTTCTCTATACCCAAATTGATTACATGTGTAATCATAATCATTGAATCTTGCATATCTCATGACATTTTGTTGTTTGATTTGATTTGTCCTTATTCTTGTATCACCTTCATTCTTTGTTTGATGATTTATCTTCAAAGATTGATCCAACTTGTTCTCATTGATATTCATGTCAACTTGAGAAGTAACTTTGAGCTCTTCCTTAAAACCCAATCTAGATCTGTCACTATCTAACTTTTGACTCTCTAGGAGATCATCCAAATTATTAGAAATTTTATCAAAATTGAAAAATAATTTCACCTTGATTGTAGATTTATTTAACTCATCTTTTAAAAACAATCTCAAAAGCATACCTTGAGAATTATTCTTCTTTAGTTCTTAGACTTTCAGACATAGATTCCAACTCAGAATTAAGAAACATGATATAACATTCATGATTATTTAATCAATCTTGTCTCAAACACACTGAATTATTCCTCATAGTCCTTTAGTTTATATTTCATCTTCTTATTGATCCTTTTCTCAATCTTTAGTTCTTTAAGACAATTCATCAATATAGCCCACCTCATCTTCATCATCATATGAATCACTCCACGTAGACAACTTTTGATGTTAGTAACTCTTTCCTTATCCATGAACAAAGCTCAATATTTAGTAGGACCATCATCTTCATGATCATATTTTGAGTCACTATATTCACTATCATCTGTTGAGCTATAATATTATTTGGTGTAGAGACTCTTCTTGTTCTTGGACTTGTTATTGTTATAATTTTTGAATACTTGCTTCTTATATTTTTTCTTGTTTTCATCTTGACCTTCACCATGTTCATCATCATCAATATGTTCTTGCTTATGAGGGCACTTACAAGCAAAATGTCCTATATCTCCACAATTGAAACATTTAAAGGGTATTTTACCCTTATACTCCCTAAGCCTCTATTTAATTTCTTAGTAATAAAATAAATTAGTTCATCCTCATTAATATCATATATGTCATTCTCTTTTCATCTCTTACCTTTGAACTTCTTCTTAGGCTACATCTCTATCTTGAGTGTTACTTCCTTAGTTAGTGGTATATCATCATTTACTCTCATCTCATATATAGTAAGAGTGCCATGCAATTGATCCATCTTCAACTCAGTAAGATCATGACTTTATTCTATATCAGATACATTTGGATCAAACTTGAGAGATAGAGACCTTAATGCCTTTTGGACTATAGTAGCCTCTTGAATATTCTCTTCAAGACATCTGATGATTTTCACACTCTCATCAACTCCTTACATAAAGGATGACACAAAATCTTCTTCCTTCATCTTGAGACTTAGAAGTTTCCTTCTATCATTCTGTAGCTTAGCAAACTTGACCTTTGAATCCCCTTCAAAAATGGTTTGCATTTTGTCTTATATCTCTTTAATATATTTACAATGGATTAGCTTGGTGTATTCAGTCTCAAAAAGACCACAAGTGATAGAATTCATTTCCTTGGAATTGTTCTCAAAAAAATTTCTTAGAGTAATAGGAGCAACATAACCATCTAGAATATGTTACCATAAATCAAAAACTAGGTAAATAATGTATTTCCTAATCCTTTCACTCCAAAAAGCATAATTATATATATTGAACATTGATGCTTGATTAGTAGAGAAACCTCCTTGATGACTATCCATATTTTACCTTGGATCACCTTCAAGCTATTATGCCTTTACCAAATGACCTACTCTGATACTAACTATTAAAATTACAATCACTGAAGGGGGGGGGGGGTGAATGAGTAATCCCAAATAATCCAACTTTAAAGAACAAGAGAGATAATGCAAGATCAATTACATAACACATCAAATATGTGGGAAAACCTCTTGGGGGAGAAAACACACTAGAACCTACAATTGGACTAATATCCTATAATAATAAGAACTAATTAGACCAGATACAATTGATCAAGGAATTACAATCCTTATTTAGTGAGACTACAATCCCATAAGGTGATACACCACCTATCTAGTTGAGCCACAACAACAACCAAAATTTTTACAAGTTTCACCTTAAAAGGAGGTTATAACCTCGTTAGATGCTAAGATGACACAAAAACACTTATTAACACATCCACCTTTTTACTGATGTCTATAATACCTAATGATAGGCATCTACTTATCACTCTTCACCTTCACTCACACTCAATCTGTAAGTGCATTATTCTACCAACATAATTATGACCTATAGGTCATAAAAAAATCCTCAAGATATTTTTATCTTAAAATCATTCACAAGGAAATATACCCCTTATTCATTCCACAATTCACACAAAATCCTCTCTCAAATCTCTCCCAAGTATCTCACTCAAGTCTTTTTAAAACCATCATCTTTGGTTTCATTATTTGTAGAGCAATCATGATCATCACCATCTTGGTTATCCATTAGGCATGACTTAACACTGAAGGAATATATCATACAAAGACACATATAATATAATATTTATATTTCATCTATATCATCTATGGGTCACCTTTCAGTAACTACACCTTTTAATAAGGCCCTTGTAGCTCTTATAGATCTCATGGAGACCTATTCACCCATTTATCAAAATGAAAAACAAAAAAATAAAACAAGACCACTTAAAAATAAATTAATCCATTTAATATGATCTATATGTCCCCCTTAAATTCCAAAAACCAACATAGTACCCTTTTGCTTAAGCACAATTTACCTAAATAACGTTATGTGCACACAATCACCATGAATGAATACATAGTAAAATTATAAACTTTTTTTAATATTATATATTATTTTTGAAACCTTAAAAACACACACAAATAGTCCTCACGTAGTATATAAAACTCCCCAATATTCAATTCATTAATATATAACAAAACAATATCAAAATGAGCTCAAATACCCTTCTTGGGTTACTTACAGAACACACTCAAACATATAGTCAACTTTGGAGCTCAATATATTTATATGAACTAAAAATTAGAAATATAAATTAAAATTTATATATGTGCCTTGTAATCCTCTATAACTTATATTTTTAATACATGGTTAAATTCTTCATAGATATAAATTTATGGCTCAAAAACTAGACATTGGTCAATCCTTTGTTAAATTCAAATATTTGAATTTAAATGGTCATAGTTAAACCTTGAAAACAATGTCCTCATCTAATATCCTCACATATTTAGATAAAATATTCACTATATATATATATATATATATATATATATATATATATATATATATATATATATATATATATATATATATATATATATATATATATTCTTAACTTTAACACATAGGCACTAATATCCAAATGTTAAACATTGAACAGTTGATCTCATCTTGTGAAATCTTGAAATGTTGACCCATCATGTACCATCGATCTCTACAGATTAGTCAGGTCCTTATCATGCAACACTCACCATTTGATCTTAATAATAAACCAAATTATCATGACACTTGACACCCTCACATTCCTTTTAATCACTTATACCATTAACCATTGAACCCTTGTCCTCTTCTTGTTTCTCCATACGTCCTTGGAACAAACACACTATGTTGATTCTTTTGTAAGGAGTTTGGTCTTTACCTTTGTTAACCAATGAAAAAATTGACCTCTTTGACTTGATGCACATCATATATATTATTTTTAAGATTAAACATGAGCCATTATATCTTCATTTGGTCCTGATCTTTATCTTCATGAAAAATAGACTAAGTATAGGAACCATTACAATCTATCTGAGAAGCCAACTTTGAACCTCAATAAATTTTACCTCGATCACTCGTATGTTCTCAAATTTGGACCATATGATATCCTCACATAGTAAAATACAATCCTATGTTAATATCATCTTGTAACCCTCACATGTGTTAGATATAATGACATTAAAATGATCACTCAAATTTTTCTACCATAGAGCCAACTATGCTAAAAACTTGTTTGGAAGGCTAACTTTGAATATGCATATCTTTTGTCACGTTTTGGTGATTGACATAAAATTTATTGAAAATAAAATAGGTACAAAATTTAACAAACCCATAGGATCACCTTCTCCTAAAATGTCCACACATGCAAAATATGCCACCATCAAATTACTTAATTAGTTCTTTCTTGCCTCATGCAAATTTGGCTAAGAATGGGAAAATATTGTGCAACTACCTAGAAGCCCAAATTTGTCATTGAATATATTTTGACGTGCCTCAGTGCATGATATTAAATTTATCACAAATATACTAGGAACTAATATTATCACAACCATATGACCAACTCCCCTTGACTCATCCACACATGGTAATGGTGATGTTATCAAACTACCTACTCAAAGTTTCTACCACTAAACCCAAAGTGTCTAGATGAAAACTATGGATAACTAGATTAATTAAACTTATTAAAACAATCACTCAAATAATATAAAACATATTATGTACCTATTTCACATTATCAATACTCCATACTCATCCTTGAACATCTCTAACCATGCCAAAATAGAATATAAACCAAGTATACTTCAAGCATACTAGGACAAACACATTGCAAACTTTTTATTTATCACATAGACTATCAAGGAACTTCATCCACTCACTTGGAAACCTTCATGACATCATAATTAAATCATTGATAATGATTCAATAGTATCCCATAACAATTTGTAAAATTCATAAGAAAATATATCATATCTAGGAACTTTGTCATTGGCTATTTGCATAACCATCTCATATAAGTCCTCAATAAAGAGTTATATATCATAGGAAAATCTTTAAGTGGAATTTTATGTAATCAATATGATTGAAAAACATTCATCCTAATATTTTTTATAATTAAAATAGGGGGTATAATCTATGAACACTTATTGGTAGTGATTAATGAAGATATAGACCATATTTGGAGTTTTAGTATAGTGATGGCTTCCTTAGTTCATATATTTGATCTTATAGGCCAAAAAATTGGCCTTAAACATATGAAATAACTCCTTCGAGACTGTATCACCCACTTTGATCCAATTTAAGTGGGCATAGAGCTCGGCTTCATGAGTATTGTACATGTCTATAATTTGAATTTTTATTGTAACTCAACCACATGTAATTTTAGTGTCATTAAAGTGCTATTTATTAAGAGCCACCACCTCATAGCTAAGATTTGAGGAGGTGGTTGAGTAATATCATTACCAAATCTTGGCTAGCCAATAGTCATAGATATGAATAAATCTAGTCAATTAATTGAGTGTATTCTCTCACCAATGGATCCATCCAAACTACTAAGTTAGATAAAGCACAAGGTTTCAAACCCAATTAATGTAATTCATGGTGGGGAAACAATCTAGAGAGGTTGTGTTTATATAAAATTGGGTTTTTTTTTTAATTTTGGTATTTTTAAATTACCATATAATATAAAAGTAGATAGGTGAGTGGTTAGAGAGGATAAAATCTAGCATAGATTCCATTGAGAGGGAGAAGGTATTGTTAAAACAAAATTATTTATACAATTAAATCATAATTTGATCAAGCCATTTTAACGAACTATTGGTACTACTTCAAATATTGGTCTAGGTGTACCAGACATTAGACATGTAAAGATGACTAATATTGGGGTCATAAAATCCCAATTTATTTCTTGTAAAAAACCACACTTATATTTTATCAGTTGTTCAACACATGTGAATGGTGATTATCTTGTTATCAAATTTTTCCAATATATTAAAGTCACTGTAAATATTCCAATGGACATCAGGTAGTGATTTGGCAATCCATCACCATAGAGCCATCCTTTTATGCACATCGTTGGGAACATAAACATTAACAATCCCAAAAGAATGATTTTTGATATTTAAGAGGGCCTAATTGACATGATTTAAGGTATAATATTTGGAATCCACCAATTTTGGATGCTAATTAGATGTAATAAAAGTCATAATACCTCTATGACATGCATCATGATTGTTAGTCACAACTATCTTATCAGACCAAATAACTTTGTTGACAACTCAGAGGAGAATACCCACCACCTTAAATTCCTTAAGGAAAAGAATGTCCATGTCTACAAATGTTTTTATAAAATATATCACCACATTCTTGTGATTTGGGTTTGTGAGAACTTGAACATTCCATGAATAATAATTCATAGATTGTGAGTGTTAGAGACATCCTTGAAATCAATCCCTTGAAGGGCATCATATCTATTCCTAAAAAAATATTCCATGTTAGAAGGAAGAAATTATATATTCTAGGAAAATTAAACCACATACTCCACCTCCTTAGAATATTCCCTATAGACAACATTACGTGAGTGAGGTGAACAACCGCAGGAAAGACTATGAAAGTGTTTTCTTGCACTTGAATGGGAGACTTGTAAAAGACAAATACTATCAAAAGAATATTCTAGATAAATTTAATAACTATAAGAAACATTCACTTCCAAAGGGGTGTTATGAAAACATGGTTTGGAGAGTTCCACCTCAGAATGTACATGCTCCTTGGTGGTTTGAGTATTTTTAGGAAAATCCATATTAGGTTAACCCACAAACACACCACTAGTAACTAGTTTATTGTTGTTCATGGGGTTATGATGAGTGAGACATTTATTAAACTTATTATTTTAGCCTATAATAGTTTTCCATACATTGTATTGATAAATTTCATGGATATTAGATGTAGGTTTGGGAACTATCCTATTATGAGGTAGATATAGAGGATAGTCCTTAATCATGTGGTTTGTAGCTTGATAGAGAAAGTAAGTATTGGGCAAGTTAATATATAGGAATTTTTGAGAGTAACTTTTATCACCACTTGAATCTCAATAAATTATCTGAGATCCTTAAATAGGTCAATTTCCACACATACTCACTTTTGAGGGTGTAGAATAAAATCTTGTTGGCTCATGGAAAACTA
>JARHVA010002815.1:1707500-1930000 GCA_037957365.1 Torreya grandis | reverse complement strand
CATGTTGGTCTCCCCAATTCCAACTATATAAAAGTGATCTTATACTATGTGTCCTTCTAAATTGATACAAAGCTTAGGAACCTTGGTAGTGTAAGGAATGGTAAACCCATCTACCACTATGACTGTAAACCCCTTGAACTCAATGGGTTATAGACCAAGAGAATTTGAAAGACCTATATCAATAAATTTATGATATTCCCCATTATAAATTAGTATGGTAATTGGATTTCCCTTCAAATATCCCCTCACTCTAAATGGATAGTATCTAGGAGTCCTTGAAAGTAATGCCAAGGTGCCACTTAATTCTTCTTCCCCTTCAATCTAAAAATCTTCCTCCTCATAGGTGGTTGTCCCACCAACTTCTTCTTCATCTTCTTCTTCTGAAATTATCTCTATGTAATGAATTTTCCCTTTGCCACAGAAGTTGGGGCCTCTTACCCAAGGATTTATGTAGTCAAAGCAAAGTCCCTTCTTCCTAAATTCATTTCTCTTCTCAAACCTGCTTTGATGGAATCTCCTTGGCTGCCCCAAATCTAAGGGATTTGATTTAGTAAAAGGATCCTCAAGATTAGCCTTAGGAGGCCTTACATATGGAATCTTAGGCTGCCCAAAACTACCACCTCTAGGCTATTTAGAAGATGGCATAAATTGCCCCTTTGGATACCCCAAGGGTGAAAACTTGCTTCTAGATGTAGATAACTCTAGGTCATGTGATTTTTGGATAGCTTCTTTTAATGATGGAGGATCGAATGACTTAACCAATCCCTCAAAGATTCAATCAAGACCCAAATGAATAAAACCAAAAGTCTTTTATCCAAAATGTCTGTAACCATCACTGCAAGTCTCTAAAAATCTAAAACATACTCATCAACTGAGGCCATTTTCCTTAATTGAGATAAATCTTGAAAGTGAAGTTCAATATCTGCTCTATCAAATATATCTATTAACCTCTTACTGAACTTTTCATAAGAATGGATATATTGATACCCTTGTGTGACCAATCCATTATACCACCAATCATAGGTTGCCCTGTGTAAACATAGTGTCATGAACTAAATAGCCTCATATTTTGCCATGGGGCGAAGTAAAAATAAGGTGTCTATCTTCTCTATCCAACCCCTTGTTGAACTCTTATGTGACCCATCAAAAGTAAAAAGGGATACTTTCCCCAAAGCATGTTGGAGATCCCCTTGAGTGCCTTTGAATATTTATTTGATCCTGGGACCATTGTATCCCCTTTTCCAAGCTGAATACTCAGAAAAGGTCATAGCCTATCTTATTGCATTATCCAAGGCTGCATACTCATTTATTTCTTTATTTAGTTCTTCACCTAGATTAGATGATCCTTCTCTTCTATATATGCTTTCCTCTTTCTAAATGAAAGTAGGAAAAAATGGGTTTAAGATAAGGTAGTCCATCTCCCACACTTATCTTGCAACCTAAAGCCCCATTATCACCATGAGATGTCCTTGAATCACTCTTATCACCAAGAGTGAATAGGAAACCTTCCAAGGCTAAAGTTATCCTTTCCTAATTTTGATCATACCTTTGTGTTCTCTCTTTTTCCATTATATCCTTCCTTTCTCTATCTATCTGTGGATGATTCATGTTTCCCATAGTTGATTCAATCCTTGGAGTTTTTTTTTCTTTGAATAAGCTAGATATTGTTTATCACCACTCATAAATCAAACCTTGTCACCCACAAGAGTAGCTAGAAATGGCTTTGATACCACTGTAAGAGCCCCAAATAATCCCTTGAGTCATACTGATGAAATTAGTTGGTTGCTACCCCAAAAACCCAAAAAATATACCCAATAGATCTTACCCAAACCCTTACCAATTAGCTTCCAAAAATGTAATAAATAACTAATCAAAGAACAACTGACTTATGTACCTTTTCGTGGGTAATATGGTGAATGTCGATGCTATAAATAGATGGAATTTATCTGATTATAGGAATTTTTTTACAATAGGTTTAGTTATGGGCATTAATTTCAAGATCTTCTCCATAAGAGGTCAAAAAAACCTTAATAGTGACCACCTTTTGCAAGACTAAATTCTAGCTTCTCAAAACTTGATCAAGCATCACTTAAATCATTCTTCTTCAAAGAAAATATAGAGATAAATTATGAAAACAATATCACTAAATTTATTCAACAAAAATGTCTTCAAACCCTTGTATATTAGCTTACCCTCTTGGAAAAAATATAGATTTAGATCAGAATATAATAAAATTTTATTCAATGCCAAGAATGACTTCTAACCTCACCAAAGAAAATTACTAATTCCAAGAGATGAAATAAATATTTTCTTCAAATTTGAAACCCTTTGAGATCCTTCAAATATATTTAAAAACTCCTTCAGTTGGTTTTCCACCATAAATAAAAATATATAAATATTTTTCTAGCACTAGTTACACTCTAGACACTTGGATCAATCACTCCCAATGGATCACTTCACCTAGAAAAATTAGATAAAAATACTAAAACCCTAGTGGAGGGTTTTAATCCACTAAATCTTTCAATTTGTAGACTTTCCCAACCCTTGAATGGTTCACTCTATGCATAGACATCCCTCCTTTGACCCCCTTCTCATTCGCCACTCTTGGAGACTATGAACCCTTCCCCTTTGCTTGATTTTTATCCTCCAAATTGATTCACTACAGATACAATATTAGCAAGAAAATTTAATTGATTCTACAAATGGATTCAAAATATTTTCTTCAATGAGTGGTGTCAATAGAGACCATTTTTTAGAGCCTCATAATTGTTAGAGGGTAATATTCTCCAAGAAACTATGCTAAAGATGATCAGACTTGACTTCTCTCCAAAATACCATATGCACACATAAACTTCAATTAAGTTGTTCATGCTCCTTAAATAGCCTCTCCAAGCGTAGCGCTCCACATGAGAAAGAGAGGGTTAATTTCAAAAAACAACTTAAGTCTTAATAGGTTAAGACTTATAATGTCCCCTACTTAAGTGAAATAATATAAAGTACTTTTCCTTCACAACATAACTTAAAATTAGAATCGTAAAGTACCTTTATTTTTAAATCATTTATTCACAAGGGGATAAAGAGTTCCCTATCCTTCTTTTATTCTTAGTTATGAGAAGCAATATGAATTAAGGGTCCTCCAAGATTTTAGAGATAATTTGGAGATATTATATTTTGTTATTTTTTATAATTGTCATAGTAAATAGTAATAGTTTTCCAAATATCCCCTTATTATAACCAATCACATCATGATATATCATCATTTCAATAATTAGTGCATTAATATATACCATTGTGACATCATTTTAAAGTATTAGACGATACCTTTTTAAATATATTTCAATTTTTTTTTTAAATATTCAAATAATGAGTTTCCTTCCATTTCAACATGCCAAATAACAAATATAAATTTAAAATATATTAAAATTTCAAATCATTTAATTTTTACACCCCTACATGATAGTGCGAAACTCCAAACTTAGGGTTTACCATCAAGAACACTTCTCTTGTAAACTAATACATCACACAATATCATTTTTCTGCTTTTATTAATATGAATTATGACTAGTTAGAGAATAAATATCTATTGAAAGTAAATTACTGGAATCTTTGTGTATATTACACCATATTGACCAACCTATGTCATAACAATTTATGCTCTTCAACAAATCTTGATTTGAGGTCCTCGGCGTATGAAAATATTATGAAAAAGTTATAATAATAGATCCATCCACCCAAGAATCATAATTGTGCTTATATTTACACTATAGAAATGTTCTATATATTGATTCTAACTTTTGTCTCTTCAATTTAAATTATACCATTATTTACATTGATTTTTTTTTCAAATATTTTTAATTGATTGGTGGGAGTTGAATATATTTATTTTTTTAAACCCCATTTTTTAATAATTCAAAAAATTAATATATTTTTAATATATTTTATTATCTTAAATTAGATACATTTAATTTATATTGAAATTGTTTTTATGATTGTAAAATATTCTTCTCATAATCTTAATTGATTTTTTCCTCAATATAAAAATTGTACATTTATCAATGACACTTAAAACAATAATTCTTTATAATGATGAGGTTAAAATGAAAGGTTTTCCTCATATACAAAAAGTAATTTGCAAAAATTGTTCCCTTATACAAACGCAATTCCCAAAGATTGTGATACTCTTCTTTAATTGAAGGTCCTCACCATTAAAAAAAATATTGTAAGAAAATTATAAAAATAGATCCATCCGCCCAACAATCATAATCATTTATATCTAAACTATAGAAAAGTAGTGATTCTAACTTCTATCTTTTTAATTCAAATTATATTATTATTTACTTAATTCTTTTTTCAAAAGTGTTTCAACAGCTGTAATCATACGAGTGATGTGCAAAACAGCTAGAATTTAGATATTTTAACCTGCAATAACTTGTCAATGAGAAGACGAGTAAACATCAAGAAGAATGTAATTGGTTGGAAGAAAATGACGTTTAGGGTATTTGTTAGATGACAGAGTTTTTTAATAGTCAATTTCACCTTTCAAATCTTTCAGCAGCTGTCATGGGAAATCTTGTCCTTGGCTTATTTTAAATCGTTCATTTAGTCACGACGATGGAATGTTTTTAGTGTTTTCCATGCAGATGTAAGATTTAAATAATTTATACTTTTTATTTGGACCAAAATCATCTCTGAAATTTTTTTGAAAAATATGTTTATATAAAGGTTAAAGTGAATTGATTATTATATATTTCCTACAACCATCAACGTGAATTTCGCTTTTAAGTTATATGAATTATCATTCTTTCCATTTGAAGTTTAAATCATTCACGCACATTAATCATATATTTTTAAGTATGTCTGTTAATGTGTATTTTTAGTATGTTTTATGCAGATATAAAGTGGAATCAATTAAGTTATTAGTTTGTATGGAAATATATATATTGTAATATTTTATTAATTTTATTAAATTTTTATATTAAAATTAAAATAAATATTATATTTAAAAAATAAAATTACAATTTTTTTTTATAAAATTTTATAATTAAATAAATATTTATAATAAAACAATTTTGTTAAAAAATTGAAACATTTATTAATTATCATTTTAAAAAAAGGCCATATATTTTTGTCTTAATTAATTTCAAATTGTACGCAGATCCCATTTCTCAGTACGGTGGAGGATTCTTTCCAGGGAGAAATCATGGGTTACAATTTCAACATACAGCTCTATTTATGCTACAATGTTATAAATCATGGGTTATCTGTTATAGAAATCATGGAGCCACTGCAAGAGAAAAAAACTGCTGACAAAATAGATAAACCTATCATATATCTCCTGCTAGCCACAATATTGAAGAGATGCTTCCATGATTGTTAAGGATTGTTAGGAGCTTCAGTTAATTTGTTGGTAACAGCCTGTTAGCAATTAGCTATTCGTATTTTTGTTGTGAAAGATTTCGTAGTTTTTTCAACTTCAGATTTTTGTGAGGAAAACTGTTGAGTTATTAAGTTACTGTTAGTAAAATACTATTCCATGCGACACGTAGTCCGCCTAACGCACAATTCGCCTACGAAACTCTCATTATTCATGTCTGTTATCGCATTCATGACAAGCACATAATTTTATTGGATGGCTGCCAGTGTTGGACAAATTGAAATAACACGTTGTGTTATCATGCAAAGAGCTGATTGCAGCAAATTGCAGCAATCAGAAGGCGTGGGTATTCCCACGCAGGATAGACATTGTCTCACCAAACTAAACCAACATGTCTGACATAATCAGATAATCTTTTCCAAAACTTTATAACCTGTTGGAAAAGAAGATTTTATTTTATTTTATTTTTTTTTTTTTGTTGGGTTGGTTTGTTTGTTTGTTTGTTTTTCCTTCTTTTAAATGGTAGCACATCTAGCAATTTAATAATTGAAAAATGGAAGCACTAATTATTATTTGAATAAATTATATTGATAATGAGATTTATGTTAATTATTATTTTTGTACACATGTTATAATTTTTTTTTTTTGGTTTTAAAAAAATGATAATTTATGTATGGAATTAAAAACGATTTGGTCAATGCTAATAATTAATGGTATTGTACACATCATCATTAAAATTATTGTTTTAAAAATCAGAATAGTTTCATATTGGAGAACATGAAAATTTATCATGTTAGTGAATAGGATTGTAAACAAATAATTTTAGAAGTTTTTTTTTAATCTAAAAATTGGAGAAATTAAATGAAAACTTTAGCAACTTAAATACTAAAAATAAATTCTTGCATGTTATTGGATCGTTGATTAAGATTTATTGTTTCAATCGATTCTTATTGTTTCCTATCATGGTAGGAATTAAAAATCATCTCATTTAACACTACAATCCATGATTTAAGTCGAATAAGCAAAGCCAATTTTAAAATGTAAGTTATTGCATTAACTTATCATAAAATTTTGGCTTAAAATCCCAATATCTAAGGGCAAGAAAATGTTCAAAATTCAATTTTAAGAGTGTAAAATATTAGTGCATTAACTTATCATAAAATTTTGGCTTAAAATCCCAATATCTAAGGGCAAGAAAATGTTCAAAATTTAATTTTAAGAGTGTAAAATATTAGTGCAAAGTTACAAATGGTTCTCAATTTATAACCTTTTTTATTCTTTAAATTATGGTGTTGAGTCTTTGCATTCAATAAAAATTGATCCTTGGTGGGCTCTTTGTGAACCAAACATTTTCACTAATGAAACAATGACCTTTTGATACATGGAAACTATTTAATATTCACACAAGATACAAAACTTAAATTCCACAATGTTTCTTGCAAGAAAACGGTAAGGAGCAAGGGTCACACTTTTGCTAAAACCAAATGTCTTTTCAAGACTTAAACTCTTGACTTGAATTATATTAGGAATACAAAATTCTGCTAGCTCTATTAGCACTTCGATGACCTTATCTCATTGGCCTATATTGGGGGATGATTGATAGGCCTTTTACATGGACTATGTGTGCATTACAATCACCAGATTGGGGAAGCTCTGGGTGGTTTCAGTATGACCCTTTTAGCTATGTGCTTAACTTTGACGATGGGTCTGTAGATGAGGATGAGAATTTTTTGCATGTATTTTATTCTAGATTTCCTTTCCTCATTACAAATTGTAGAGAAATAAAATACCTCTTGATTTAACCCAGTGTGAAAGAAGAGATATTGATCAATAAAATGGAGAGACCATCAACATGTTTTCTTGAGTGAAAAATTCCATTGAAGAAAGGTTTTTTTGAATATTGTATTTTTTTATGTTTCCCATTGTGGGCACTTGCATGAGGGTTTGAATTTGGGGATTCTACTGTTGGCAATATTGTCATTGATGTCAAAGGTCTAGCATTATTGGTGATAAAGGCCCCATTGCATTTAATGATGTTTGTAATAGTTATATCTTGGCTAATGTGTGTTAATATTTATTTAATATTAATGAATATATTTTTGGTTGCATATAAGACAAAAGAAGGGCCCATGGAGAAGTCAAAGAGTCACGGGGTAAAGACAAAAGAAGAATGGGACGCATTTTACTATGAAGAGTCATCTTGGGGAATTCCAAGAGTCACGAAGTGAAGACAAAAGAGGAAGGGTGCAATTTCTCATGAAGGGACACTTTAAGGAATACAAAAAGTCACCAAAGTAAAGACAAAAGAGGGAAGGACGCTTTTGCTCATGAAGGGTCACCACATGACTTTTCAAATGGAAGGATACAAAGGGTCATGCAAGATTGGCACCATTTTCCATGAGGATTGAAGGGTCACAAATGGGGAAGGCCAAAAGTCAGTTGGAAAGCTATAAATAAAGGCTTGAGAAGCCATTTGTAATATGAGAGATAGAGTTGGATTTGAGATTGTAATATTTAGCTTAGAAGAGTAGCAGGAGAGATGAGTATGATTTGTAATTTTTATATCTAGCTTAGAAGAGCAAAGGTGAGAGAGGAAAGAGATATTGTAATAAACTATCATTTGTTGAGATAGCAACATTGAGAGATAGTTATGTGGTATACACAAAGGGGTTGCTGCTCCTATGGGTTGGTGTTCATGAATTATTGATGTGTTGGTGCTCAACAAAGGGATTGGTGCTCCTATGGGTTAGTGCTCATGAATTATTGTTGTGTTGGTGCTCAGCAAATGGGTTGGTGCTCCTATGGGTTGGTGCTCACGAATTGTTGTTGTGTTGGTGCTCAGCAAAGGGGTTGGTGCTCCTGTGGGTTAGTGCTCATGAATTGTTGTTGTGTTGGTGCTCAACAAAGTGGTTGGTGCTCTTGTGGGTTGGTGCTCATGAATAGTTGTTGTGTTGGTGCTCAGCAAAGGGGCTGGTGCTCGTATAAGTTGGTGCTTGCGAATATTGTTTGAGTTGGTGCTCATTCATACACTTGAGATTGTTCTCCATGGTTTTTCCCACATTGGGTTTCCATGTTATATCTGGTGTCTCTCTCTATCTTGTGTGGTGTTTATTGTTTCATTTTTATTACATATCTTGAATGTTTGGTTATGTGGAATTTGATTAAGTGAAAGTTTTATAAGATATATGATATATTGATTCACCCCTCCTCTTAGTATATCCCATGCTTAACAATTAGTATCAGAGCAGGTTCCTTTTGAAAAAAATTTACAGCTTGAAGGTAGATCGAGAAATCACGATGGCTAGATCACATGAAGGAGTTTCTACAAATAAGGTACCTTTGTTTGATGGGATGAATTATCCTTTTTGGAGCATAAGAATGAGGACTTATTCGATGGCCCTTGGATTTGACATATGGAAAGCAGTGGTGGAGGAATATGAAGACCCACAGACACTTGTAATTACTCTAGTAGAAAAGAAGGCAAGTGAATGTAATGCTAAATTTAGCTTTAAATGCTATTTTATGTGATTTATGTGAATCCAAATTTGTTAAATTTATGCAATGTAAATCTGCTCATAAAACTTGGGTAAAACTTGAGAATATTTACAAAGGTGATGAAAAGGTTCAACAAGCTAAGCTTCAGACTTTTAGAAGACAGTTTAAAAGTTTGAAGATGGAAGAAGAAGAAGATATATCAAGTTATCTTTTACGAGTTGATCAAATCATAAATTAGATTCAAGATCTTGGAGAAATGTTGGATGAGTCAATGGTGGTACAAAAGGTTTTGAGATCTCTACCAATGAGATATGATGCAAAGGTTTCAGTAATCAAGGAGATGAAGAATTTAGCCAAGCTAAAGATGGATGAGGTTCATGGTATTCTCACAGCATATGAGATGTAGACAGAACAAGATAAACCTTCGAAGAGAGAAGTAATTTTCAAAACATCAAAGAAAGAGAAAGCTAAGATTCAAGAATCAATTGATAGTTCTAGTGATGATGAAGATGCCAACAGAGCACTTTTCATTCGCAAGCCATAAAGGGGAATAGGTAAATATCAAGGAAAATTACCTTTTAAATGTTTTAATTATGGAAATATTGTACATTTTTTAGACAAATGTCCAAATAAGGGTAATGATGATGAAGAAAAAAAGTCTACATACAAGAAAATTTTCAAAGGCAAATTCAAAAAAGGATTTGAGAAGAAGAGCCTGTATTCTAAGGATCCTAGCTCAGTTGAAGATAGTGGAGTCAGTGATTCAAAATAAGAAGAGATTCTATTCATGGCCATATATGAAGATGATCAAGAAGAAGAAGAGGATGAAGCTGAAGTGAATCTGGAAGGAGAACTCATTTGTGCCCTTGAAGAGTTAAAAGTTGTTGAGAAGAAGAATCGAAGATTAAAGTGCCAAATCAAGAAAAATGAATGGGAGTCGAAGGAAATAATTGAAGATCTACAAGCACACTTTGAAGAAGCCAAGAAGAATGAAAAGATCTAACATCACAGTTGGAAATAGTAAGAAAAGAATGTGAAATGTATGTTATTGAAATTGCCTCTTTAAAAGAAGATATTAAGAAAGTAGTCAATGATAAAATAGTTAGTGACTCAAAATTTGAGGACAACACTAACATATTGAATAAGATATTAGAGAGCCAAAAGGCAAATTCAGATAAGACAAGTATTAGATTTGAAAAGAAAAAGAGCTATGTTGAAGCTCTTACAAAAGAGGAAACAAGAAGAGAAAAAGTGAGGAATATAGAGCACATTTCAAAAAAAGAAGGTTGAAGGGAACAAAGCTACAAAAGGTAATCAGTTCAGAGATATACAGACAGGTGTTATTTTTATGGATATTATTTTTATTGTAATGGATATGGTCACAAGAAATTAGAATGTCAAAAAAGAGCTAACAATTTCAAAAATAAGGAAAAAGAATGTCATGTAGAGTCAAGAAGAAGCTACAACTCTTTTGCTCCTTTATCAAGCTTTGATGAAGAGGCCATAGTATGCTACAAGTGCAACAACTTCAGACACATAGCTTGATACTATAAAAGCGTGTTCAAGTCAGTCAAGAAAGATTAGAGTTTCAAAGATCCATTCATCACGAAGAAGGATCATAGTTTCAAAGCTCCATTCATCAAGAAGGTTCAGACATGTTCATGACAGAAGAAACAACCTGAAGATTATATGATGGTTCAGACAACTCTGCATGTAATAAATGAAGATCAGCCATGGTTAGTTGATAGCAGATGTTCAAGGAATATGATAGGAGATAAGAGTAAGTTCATAACTCTAAAGAAGATCAATGGTGGCATAGTGAGATTCAGAGATAAAACCATTTCTAGGATAGCCAAAAAAGGTACTTTGAGTTTAGATTATGGTAGAACTAAGACTAAGAATGTTTTCAATGTAAAAGGTGTTACACATAATCTATTGAGTGTAAGTCAAATATGTGATCAAGGATATACATTAAAGTTTCATGCAGAAGGTTGTAATATTAAAAGAAAAGATTCAAATGAGTTGATTGTAGATGCTCAATGGACAGGAAAAGATTTATATGCATTATCAGACATCTTCTCAAAGGCACAATCAAAGGACACATTCAAAGATCTATGAGAGGAGTTGGGAGTAATTTGTATTACTTCCTTCCATTGAGTTTCAACATCAGTTGAGGGAGAGCTAAGTGTTAGCTCTAGGTAGACCCTTTGCCATAGATGTCAAAGGGGGATAATAAAAGGTACAAGTACAGGTGTAAAAATAGGTATAGGGAATAGGTATAGGCTACTATAGCAAGGGGGATTTACTGTAGGTTTTTTAGATGATAGTATGTGCAAGATTCAAGACGTGGTAGTTTTCAGGATTGAGGTTGCCATCAATGACAAAGGGGGAGATTGTTGGAAATATTGTCGTTGATGTCAAAGTTCTGGCATTATTGGTGATAAAGGCCCCATTGTATTTAATGATGTTTGTAATAGTTATATCTTAGCTAATGTCTGTTAATATTTATTTAATATTAATGAATATATTTTTGGTTGCATATACGACAAAATAAGGGCCCATGGAGAAGTCAAAGAGTCATGGGGTAAAGACAAAAGAAGAATGGGATGCATTTTCCCATGAAAAGTCATCTTGGGGAATTTCAAGAGTCACCAAGTGAAGACAAAAGAGGAAGGGCACAATTTCTCATGAAGGGACACTTTAAGGAATATGAAAAGTCACCAAGGTAAAGACAAAAGATTGAAGGGTGCTTTTGCTCATGAAGGGTCACCACATGACTTTTCAAATGGAAGGATACAAAGGGTCATGCAAGATTGGTGCCATTTTCAATGAGGATTGAAGGGTCAAAAAGGGAGAAGGCCAAAGGTCATTTGGAAAGCTATAAATAAAGGCTTGAGAAGCCATTTGTAATATGAGAGATAGAGTTGGATTTGAGATTGTAATATATAGCTTAGAAGAGCAACATGAGAGATGAGTATGATTTATATTTGTTATATCTAGCTTAGAAGAGCAAAGGTGAGATAGGAAAGAGATATTTTAATGAACTATCATTTGTTGAGATAGCAACATTGAGAGATAGTTGTGTGGTATACACAAAGGGGTTGGTGCTCATAAATGGGGTTGGTGCTCCTGTGGGTTTGTGCTCATGAATTATTGTTGTGTTGGTGCTCAGCAAAGGGATTGGTGCTCCTATGGGTTGGTGCTCAGCAAAGGGGTTGGTGCTCATGTGGGTTGGTGCTCATGAATTGTTGCTATGTTGGTGCTCCTGTGGGTTGGTGCTCATGAATAGTTGTTGTGTTGGTTCTCAACAAAGGGGTTGGTGCTCATACAAGTTGGTGCTTTTGAATATTGTTTGAGTTGGTGCTCATTCATATACTTGAGATTGTTCTCCATGGTTTTTCCCACATTGGGTTTCCATGTTATATCTTGTGTCTCTCTCTATCTTGTGTGGTGTTTATTGTTTCAATTTTATTGCATATCTTGAATGTTTAGTTAAGTGGAATTTGATTAAGAAAAGGTTTTATAAGATATATGATATACTGATTCACCCCTCGTCTCAATATATCTCATGCTTAACATCTACAACATTCAATCTATGGATTCATGCATTTATGTTAAGATGCACTATTGTGCTTTATTGATTTATTATTTTCATTTTTTTATTAACACTTGTAAAATATGAATTAAAGGCACATCACGACACTTGCTTGATAATAGGGAACCCCTTACTAAAATAGGTCCTTATTAACAAATATTTATTATGCATGTGCATTTTTAGTGCCCAAAATTTCACTAAAGCAATTGAGCCCTTGTCAAGTATGAATGATTGAGTTTTAGTCCATTTCCTATTTTCAAGTGTTTTTCAGGAGCCAAGTTAAATTCATGTCTGATCACTTTAAGGTCTTATTCTAATTTCCCTAGCCTAGACCATCTGATGTAAAGTTAAATTAAGCAGGGACATTTTAAATATGCCAAGGACTTAGTTTTATTTTTATATTAATGCCTTGTCACATTTATTAACATGACCAAACCTTAATATAAGAATTCATATTGGGTCCCCTTTTATATCACATAACATGGTCCCTTTTATTTATTTACATGGTCTGGCTAATGCCCATGGTCCATTTCATTTTTTAGCATGCTCTAAATAAAGGTTGGTCCCTTTGTTATACACTTATCATAAAAGTCCCAGCTCCCCTTCATATTTATAAACATCTCAAAACTTTACCCTAAGTCCCTTTATCCTAAGTCTTTATGTCATGAGATATAACTTAGTATTTTTCCATGTAAATCTCAACCCAATCATGACTAGGCTTTTGGATCATGATCGGATGATATGCATCAATGTGAAACAAATTGATCAAATGGAGCATGATTGAGGCTAACTTTTCAATGGAGCCAATGACAAGTGCTTAGGTGAAAGGTGTCACCATTACAGGGACTCTATCAAGAAAGTAGATGGAATGTAGAGCAAAAGATTGGGCCTTATGTATAGAGATCGATGGTCCATGCTTGATTTATGCAAATGGGATCGACAGTGTGAGCTGGAATGAGGACTTCTTCAAAGAGGTCGAAGCAAACATAGAAATGGATTGATGCAAGCTTTAAAAAGATTGAACAAGCAGTGTGATGGCCATGTGAACATCATTGACAGTCATGTAAATATAAAAATTAAGCTCAGCCATTATCCATTATAGCTTAAATTTGATGATCATGTGAAATTCAAATAACAGGTGCACGGATGTCAAATTTAAGCCATGGTGATTATTTATTAGGGCTTAAATTTGACAATCACACACCTGTCAAAGATGTTCATGCAGATGTAAAATGATGATTGCACAAGCATCAAAATTAGGCGATGGTAATTATCCATTGGACCTTAAATTTTATGATTGCATGCCCATCAAAGTCATTCACATGGATGTTAAATGATAGGCATGCAGATGTCAAATTTAATCTATAGTAGATATCTAGTTCATTTGATCTATGGCAAATGGGATCAATGGTCCACATTTGATCATACAAATTAAGATCGATGGCATGAGTGAGAGCTAACTTGTCAAAGATTTGGGCCAAATAAGAAGTTGCCACATGGTGAAAGGATGCTATCCTAAGGCAAGATTGACTTTATAGAGCACAAAAATTTTGTGGGTTATCTAGGTGTCATGATCTCAAGGTATCTTCATGGAGATATAATGGCTTGAAATAAAATATAATGCTAAATCTACATCGAAAGCCCACACAACTGTCATGTGGCACACTTGTGTTCATCATGCATACAAGGATCTAGCATTGCCACATAGGAAGGTGGGCATTTCAATGGAGCTCAAGGAAAAATGTGGTAGCCTATGAACCTTTTAAGGATGATCAAGTGTCCTTTGACAAATTTGGAAGGCTAGATTTTATGATGGTAAATGGTAGTTTGGACAAGTATACAGTAAAGTGCTTTATTGATAAGCATTAAAATCAACTACATATAGATATAAGTAATGTTGAGGTCAGTTTGAAAAAATATATATTGATGAACAGAGTTACATGGTGATGCCACATAGGCATACCCATCATATTAAAGGACCCTTCACAAGGCAATTAGCGGAGCTTTCACCACTGATAGTAGCTTGTCAATTTATAAAATGCAATTTTATGAAAGGGGCCAAGATTTGCTCAAAAAGGTCAAAGGTTGAAAATAATGAATTTATGCATTAGAAAGGGGAAAATATGTGGAAAATAAAATTTACAAAATAAAAAAAGGAAAGTTGGAGCCAAAAGGGTAAATGGGTCGAGTAAACTTGGGTATTGTATTTTCTCATGTTTTGCTCATCAAAGCTCCTCCATTGGGAGAGATATTGTAGGTTTAAAATATCATGGTGGGCCACTCCATGGAAGATCATTTAAGTGGCCATTGATACAAAATATTTTCAAGCCATCATTTTAAGAGCAAGTTGTTTCTTTTCATGCAAAAGAGATAGAAGAGTTGTCTAAAAGGTTTTAGTTGTGAAAGCAAGTGGTATAGGGCATCTTCAGGTAGTTCCACATAAAGCCAAATGGTTTGTTTTGCCTCCATCGTGAATATTATTATTTTATCTCATATTCAAAGCATCTCTAGCTAAGAAATCAAGGTCATTTTTTAAAAATATCCATCATTTCTTGTAGAGGCAGTTGTAACAATGATTTCCTTTGTAGTCACATGAAGATTTCAGGTGTGGCAAAGGATTTTTTCTTGCTAGGAGCATCTTGGTGGGACTTTGGCAATTGAAGATTTGAAATGGGTAAAAAATGTATAAATAAAGGTTTTCGCCTATATTCATGAGGTTGGTTGGCCATTGTGTTGGTTGTGGTTGGTCTTTGTTTTTCTCTCTAAGTATAAGCTCTTCCAAATTTTGGGATCATGGTTGTGTGTGTATTTTGCCTCTCTTGCTAAGGTGGTTGCAATTGTACAACCATTATAAGCTCTAAGAGTATCTTTATGTCTCCCCTATCCAACATGGAGAAAATCCACCATGCTTATCACCATTGTAGCATTTTGAAACATTGGTGTATGTAATATTTTCTTTCAAGTTAATAGAAAATACTTGTGGTTTTTTATTGTATCCTGTTAATGAAATACAATAATGTGTTTTACAACTGTTGATTGGATATTTGGATTTGTGTTCATTATCGGTTATCATTTTTAGCATGTACCTAGGTTATAAATCCATTTCTATAGTTATATTTGGAAATATATTGTTGAATACCTTTTAGAGGCACCCTGGGTTCATGAATTAAGCAAGAGAAATTATTTAAGATTCTAGTTTTAGTGTATGTTCTAGGGTTTTAAGGATCATTTGGGCATTTGAATTTTATTGGAACCAATAGATGCAAAATTCTCTTTGTATTTTCCATGGCTTGCATTTTATTTTTCCTACATCTTTGAAATAGGTGATGTCATGAATATTGAAAGAATCTATGTTGTTTGAAAAACTAATAGCACACCACCATGCCCTTCCTATTTACTATTATCAAACTATCCTACCCTAAAAATGATATAATCCTTGTTGCATATCATAAGTTTTATTTGCATGTAGATGCATAAATGTTGCATGTTTAACATGTGTCTATAGTTTGTGCTTTAAAGACCTAACACTATAGTTTTCCATTTAGCCCATATTGTTTTAAAAAAATTATAGTAAAAGTTACACTCATATACCCATCTATCTTTAGTAGGTTGTAAATGGCCTAATGCATTTGTTCATTTCCTGTGATAACCCTTCCTGAGTGGAGTGAACATGTTTGGTTGTGCGTTGGTCACATTTGTGCCTCTTTGTGCTAAAAAAACCCATGGAGGTTGAATTGCAAAATCTCTCCATGTGAGAAATCTACCCTTTATGTTTTCTCACCTTGGTTTAGGTAGAGCTAGAAGTAGCAGGGAGCTGACCATACCCTTTGTAGGTGTCTCTAAGTCATTTTATAAGTTTGGTCAATTCTAGATGCCAAAACTTTCCTCGACTACAATGGCATACTAATGGGTTTTTCATATCTATTAGCCATTTTATTCAAGTGTGAAAGGTCGAGCGTATGAGGTGTACAACTGGGAACCAAAACTCTTTTGGTACTATTGTTGGGGAAACAATTCTTATCACCCATGTTATTAGGGGCTCTTTTAGAAAGCTAGAGTTGATTATATATTTAGGTTTTAAGAAAGTTATCTACCCATATTTGCTAAAGTAATCTTAGTTGAATATTTTTAGAAAAGTTTATTCATGTTGTATCATAATTTTGAAATCTAAGATTATGTGAGTATACTTTTCTATCTTGGCCATCAACGTTGAAACATTCTACTAGGGACATGATAGGAATTGAAAGATTTGGTAATTTGACATCTGTTGAATTTCTTACAAAGAGCTAAAAATTTGTCATGTTTTGAGGTGATTTTCACTATTTGAACATGAATATGAAAGTTTCATTATTTTTGGTTTCATACATCATAACTAATTTCAGCAAGATATGGTTTTAGAATGTATCACTATAAGTCTGTAAATGGTTATATTCTAGAAGTTTGCTTCTAGTGGTGACTCCAAAAAATCATTTGGTTTCAAAGAAAAGTTAGTGCCCACTTCAAATATTTTCATCTTTGAGAGTTATTTTTCTTTCAAATCTAGAAGGACTAAGGTCATATTTCAAAGGCAACTCATCTAATAAACTTGACTCACTCTTAAGTGTTCATCAAAAAAGAAGCAAATAAGTTTGGAGGCCTGTTGAAGAGTAAAGTGTAGCTACAAAGGACTCTCTGAGCTATCAAGATTTTGGTAAGTCTAAAATTTTATTTGTTGAACTTATTATTATTGTATATTTACATAGTTATTCTTACTATTTAGAATCACTTAGTCCAATTTATTATCCAACTCCTTCTCAACTAGTTGAATCCCCTCTTAAGTTTGATCCTACAAGTCCACCTCATTCACCCCCTTACATCCCTTTGCCATTTGTTCCTAAACCTACCATTGAACCAATAATGAGGCATAGGGGTTAAGGTGAAAATGATCATCCTACATTTATAATTCCAAGATTTAAGCCTATCAATTTTGATAACATGGAAGGTTATCCTAATGAAGTCTCAAATGAAGTAAGGAAATGCCTTCCAAGGTTTTAAGGGAACAATGCAGTGAGCAATGATCAACACTTGAGGGATTTCCATAATATTATTGAAGATTAAGAGGTTGATCATGAGTATGTGTGCATTAAATTATTTGTGCACACACTAGAGGAAAATGCACGAGATTGGTTTAATTCTGTGCCTCATGGATGCGTTGATTCATGAGAAGAAATGAAGAATGTTTTTAAAATTTAGTATGGTGAAAGAGTTGATCCAAGGTTACTTTTGGTTGAGTTTTAAAACTTCAAGAAGAACCCAAATAAGTGTGTTTAGTAATTCAATACATGATTCAAAAAATCTATGATACAGCTTCCTAAAAACATCAGGCCCAGTGATGCAGTATACTTGATCAAGTATTGTGATGCCTTTGACAAGAAGACTACATCCTACTGAAGGGACAAGGTTCCCATTAACCAATGGTTGAAATTCAATATGTCCATCTAAACTGACAATAACATAAAGTCTATAAAAAATCCCATGAACAAGCAGGGTAGTGTAAAATTGATCGATCATGAAAAGACATAGTCCACTATGGCAGTCAACCTTGAGGAGACTATTAAGACTTTGGCCTTCATTGTCAAATAGATGTCCTACAAGTTGGTTAAAGTTGAAAATGGGATCCCTCATGTGTCTACAAGTCAAGAGAGGGATCCAAATTTGAATTAAGCACCAAGAAGGCCTGCATGTAAGGAAAGTTTGAAGAGAAGTGCCTGATTCATTGCATGTTAAGGTAAATCTTTTGAATTATGATTTTGACATTGATTGGTGTGATAAGTGCTTCCTTCCACATCCTCCATGTGATACTGCTAAACCAAGTTATGAAGATGTGGATGATCTTAAGTCTGCATATGAGGATGATGATATTTTGATGTTCAATTATCAAGACCTCCCATGTAAGTTTTCTACCTCCATGGAAATGATGAATGCTACTAATGCTAATTAGTTTTGGAGTATGGTAAATAAGGTCCCAATGTATGAATTTAATTATGATGATAATATAAAACAAGCATATGAGTTACCCAATCATGATTTAATTGAAGATCTAAAGTGTGATCTAACTAAATTGTTTCACACGAATGTGGAATTGGGTAACCTCATTGGGAATTTGAATTTTGTTAAGAAACTAGTTGTTCTTGATGTTGGGTTTAACAATAAAGTTGCTATTTGGAGAATGTCATTCAGTGAAGATGGGGTTATCTTTTATGCCCCTAAAGATGAAAAATTTCAAACTTCTTTCAAGTAGTACTTCAAGTGCACAAATGACATTGGTGATCTTAAAGCACTCTAGCTTGGTACTTGCTTAATTGTAGCTATGAAACAAGTTTATTTATAACTGCTGAAAATGTACCAATATCTTTTAGCATGGTCTTATCTAGATTTAAGATAATGTAAAGAGGATCTATTTTAGAATGTCATCTCATTATAGATTAGCATCCAAACCTTTAGGCAAGTGTAAAGATTGGTTAACTTCATCTTGGCCACCAAGCTACTGGAAAAGTTAAAGAGATTAAAGGATGGTAGAATTTTAGAGATGACAGTTAATGGAAAATATCTAAAGCATTTTATTGACTGAGCATGTAATTGTGTACATATTGTATAGTGTGTTTTTGCTTTGTCGTTTTATTTATTTTTTACCTTTTTGATTTAGGCCTTGTTTGTATAGCTCCTTTCATGTTCTTTTATCTAGTGTTCATTTGTAGATCATCCTAATTTTGTTGTTGTCAGTCTGCCATGTTTTTTTGAGCCTTCATGAGTGTTTTTTATAAATTGCTGAGTTTTGACTTCTTGACCCAATGGATTGGTACTTGGTCTTATGTTTTGGGAATCTTTATACACTCATATGGGGTATACATCCTTAGGTGAGAGCCAATATTAGTGACCAAAATTGCACTAAAGTAATTGATCCCTTGTCATGTGTGAATGCCTAAGTTTTAGTCAATTTACTATTTTTAAGTGTTCATCAAGATATGAGTTGAATTTATGTCTAAGCACTTTAAGGCCTTGTTCTAATTGACCTAGCCTATGCCCTTTGATTTAAAATCAAATTAAGCAAGAACATTTTAAATATGCTAAGAACTTAGTTTTATTTTTATATTAAGGCTTGGTCATATTTACTAACATGACCAAACCTTAATATAAGAATTCATATTAGGTCCCCTTTATATCTCATAGCCTAGTCCCTTTTATTTATTTACATGGTTTGGATAATTCCCATGGTCCATTTCATTTATTAGCATGGTCCAAATAAATCTTGGTATGTTTATTATACTCTTACCATAAAAGTCTCTAGTCCCCTTCATATTTATAAACATCCCAAAACATTAGGCTAAGTCCCTTTGTCCTAAGTCTTTATGTTCTAAGATTTAACAAAGTGTTTTTCCTCATCAATCTTGAGCGAATCATGACTAATATTATGGATCATGATTGGATGGTACATGTCGATGTAGAGTAGATTGATCAAATGAAGTGTGATTGACATTGAATTATCAATGGATCCTATGACAAGCACGAAGGTGACAAGGGTCACCATCATGAATATCCTATTAGGAAATCAGATGAAACATAGAGTAAAAGAGTGGGCCCTATGTATAAAAATGCATAGAATGGAATAATAGCAGTGTCAATGTACCATTTAGTCAGACTGTCTAGTTCTATCACTTGATGGAGTTATTCAGTCCAACTATTTAGCTCAATATATCATTAGGCTAGTTATTTATCTCAACCACTTGACCCAACCACTCAACCTAGCTATTTGATTTGGTTGCTCAACCCAACCACTCAGTTTGACTAATTAGTCTAGCCATTCAACTTCACCGTTCATCTCAACCATTCAAATTGGATGTTTGATTTAGTCATTCAGCTTAGTCATTTGCTTCAACCATGCCATTGTGATGTTTATGGAAAAACATCAACAAAGAATTCACCATCACCCTCAGAAGATTCACCATGCCCACAAATCAAATTTCTCTAGATTCACCAAATATTTCTAATAGGTTTTCTAGTAAGGCCTCTTAAAATGAAATCTGACAAAGTGGCATGGTGATTCCACATATACATACCCTTCATATTCAAGGACCTTGTGCAAGGCATTTAAAAAAGCTTTCACCACTAACATTAGCTTCTCAATTTGTAAATTACAAATTTGTGAGAGGGGCTAGGATTTACATAAAAAGTTCAAAGGCTAAAAATAATTCATTTATGCATTAAAATGGGTAGATATGTGGAAAGACAAATTTAAAAAATGAAAAAGGCAAGTTGGAGCCAAAAGGGTAAATGGATTGAGTAAACTTGGGTATTATATTTTCTCATGTTTTGCTCATCCAAGCTTCTCCATTGGGAGAGATATTACAGGTTTACAAGATCATGGTGGGACACTCCAAGGAAGTTCATTTAAGTGGCCATGGATATATAATATTCACAACCCATCATTGTAAGATCAAGTTATTGCATGGCATGAAAAAGAGAAAGAAGAATTATCCAGAAGGTTCTAGCTATGTAAGCAAGTGGTCTAGGGCATCTTCAGGTAGTTCCACATAAATAAAAATGGTTTATTTTTCCTCCATCATGAATATTCTTATTTTAGATCATATTAAAATAATCTCCATCCAATAAATCAAGGGTTTTGTTGAAAATATCCATCATTTCTTGTAGAGGCAATTGTAACAATGCTTTCCCTTGCAGTTACATTAAGATTCTAGGCATGGAAAAGGATTTTTTCCATCTAGGAGTGTCTTAGCGGGAATTTGGCAATTGAAAATTTGAAATGGGTAAAAACTGTATAAATAAAGGGCTTCTCCTCTATTCACAAGGTTGGTTGGCCATTATGTTGGCTATGGTTGGTCTTTATTTTTCTCTCCAAGTATAGGCTCTTCTAAATTTTGGGATCATGGTTGTGTGTGTTATTTTTCTCTCTTGCTAATGTGGTTACATCTATACAACCATTAGCAAGATCTAATAGCATCTATATATGTCTCCCTTGTCCAACATGGATCAAATCTACCATGCTTGTGCCAATGTCAGCATTTTGAAACATTGGTGTGTGTACGATTTTCATTCAAGTTAATGGAAAATATTTGTGGTTATTTATTGTATCCTATTAATGAAATGTATTAATGTGTTTTAAAAGTTTTGCTAATTGGATATTTGGCTTTGTGTTCATTACTAATTTTATTTTTGAGCATGTACCTAGGTTATAAATCACTTTTTGTAGTTATATTTAGAAATATGTTGTTGAATACCTTTTTAAGTAACCCTTAGTTCATGAATTTATAAGGAGAAAGTATTTGATATTGTAGTATTAGTGTATGTTCTAGGGTTTTAGGGATCATTTGAACATTTACATTCTATTGGCACTAATGGATGCATAGCTATCCTTGTCGTTTCCATGGCTTGTATTTTAGTTTTCCTACATCTTTGAAATAGGTGATGTCATGAATATTTCAAGAATCCTTGTTGTTTTAAAAACTACCAACACACCACCATGCCCTTCCTCTTTACTATTATCAAACTATCCTACCCAGTCCTACCCTAGAAATGATACAATCCTTGTTGTATATCATAAACTTTATTTTCATGTAGATGCATAAATGTTGCACACTTAAAATGTGTCTGTAGTTTATGCTTTAAAGACCCAACACTGTAGTTTTTCATTTAGCCCATGTTGTTGAAAATTATTTATAATAAAAGTTTTAGTCATATACCCATTTGTCTTTAGTATCTTGTATATGGCCTAGTGTATTTGTTCATTCCATGTGACAACCCTTCATAGGTGGAGTGAGCAAGTTTCGTTATGCCTTGGTCACATTTGTGCCTCTTTGTGTTAAAAACCCCATGGAATTTGAATTGAAAAATCTCTCCATGTGAGTAAGCTACCCCTTAGGTTCTCTCATCTTGGCTCAAGTAGACCCAGAAGTAGTAGAGATAACCATACCCTTTTTAGGTTCTTCTTGATCATTTTATGTATCCGATTGATTCTAGATGCCAATCCCTTCCCCAACTATAATGACATACTATGAGTATTTAATTTTTGATTGCCATTTTCTTCAATTGTGTAAGGATGAGCATATGAGGTGTAAAACTAGGAATTGACATGGATTAAATGAATTCATATTACCTCTACACACAAATATACATGAAAAATCACATGTGTATAAATGCACGAACACACACACACACACACACACACACACACACACACAATTTGTATAATGACTATTTATGGAAGTCATAATAATATAACTTAAATATATATGAATAAAATCTCATAAAAATTAGTAATAGAATTAAATACCTAATGAAAGCCTTTAATTACTAAACCTATCACAATGTTGTAATGGCTAAATATGAATCAACTAAAATAAAGGTGATTTAAAATATTATAGTATTTGGTTCCTAGAGCCCCAAATCGAATAATCATATATAAGAATGAGATATAGTTCATCCACCTTGTAAAAAATAGTATAATGATTTGGTGGAAATTCAATATTTAAAAAAAATTATAAATAAACTAGTACATCCCCTTTTCAAGGTCACATACTTTGACAATTATATCAAATTTAAACTCATTATATTGATCTAAGAGGATATGAGCCTTCGATCAACTTGAGACATAACAAAATTTCTCTATAGTAAATGTTGTCTTCACTAACAACTTCAAAATCATCCTAAGTGTAACTGGTCATATCAATAAGACCTAACTCCACTTATTTTATATTGGATAGTTCCAACAATGTGAGCACTATTCTGTAAAATGTTATAGTGGCACTACTATTTTAGAGAGTATTACAAAGCAAGTTAGTGAAACATTAGTCCATAAATTATGAAAAATGCATAAATAACTAACTAACTAAGCCTATCTATTCCTATGGGAATTACAAAGGATGGCAAGAAACAAATGGAAGAAACAAAACACCATATTACCTTCCCAAATGGATTCACCATACCCATGTGGTTCAAAATCATGCTCTCCCTTGATCAAGCATCCTTGTCTTTGTCAACAAAGGTGGCAAACTCCTCCAATGTCTCAAAAACACTCCATAAAACCTAGGCCATGATTTTAAATCACTAAACTAGCATATCAATGAAGCTTGTAACAAATTTTAATGGTCTATCACAAAGGATTGAGGAGACAATTTTGCATAATAACTTTTCATAAATCAAGCTTCGAATTCATGTCCATGGCCTCTCTATTTATATATTTTTGATATTGGTCAAGATCAGCCATGACCGTCCATCTCAAGATTGAGATGTGTGGCCATGGATAATCCTAATATTTGGAATTAAACTCATAAATATCCTCAAGATAAATAAGCATTAAATAGGCATGGGAAGCATTAACTAGGCATGTATGACATGTAATCTTGATATTTTATGTACTTATGGCTTGATGGATGACACCCCATAGATGATGTCACTAGGTGATGTAGATATTCAAAATCAATTTCCAATAATGAGATATTCAAAAAGATCTATGAAATTCATACTTAAGCTCTTAAATTGGATTGATTAGATTAAGTAAGTTTAATCAGGTTTAGTACAATTCTTTGGAAATTTTTGCATATCAAAATGGTCAAAAAGTCATATTACTAAGTCATAATTTGTCTAGAGAGAAACTAGAAGGCAATATTAGATGTGTTGGAGCTATATTCCCATTTAGGATGTTTTCAACACCAACTAACAAAGGTACATGATGTGTACCAATGAATTATAAGAAAAGAGTGATCTAAAGCACTAAATGGTAAATTTGTCATTTTGACTCGAAATGATCTGATCAAATTTAGCTGGCCCATAAAATGTATTGCCCTATTTACAGATACTTTGACCTAAACTGGCACTTGTAAGTGACAAGTTTGAACCATTTAGGGTTTTTTATGTATTTTGAACTAAAATGTGCATTTGAGTGAAATTCGAGTAAGATTGATAATTTGAACATAAATGGTGTTGGGAATTGGATGTCTACATTTTCCCCCTATTTGAGAAGGCATAGTGAGACATTCTGGTGAAGCAATGTCTTTTCAAAGAAAATATTCTTGAAGAAGAAATTGTAATATACCCGTGATGCCCCATTGAGAGGACATACTAGGATGGAAGAAAAGGATGGACTCTCAAAAAGAAAGAGAAAGTGAGATATTAACCCATGGAATAGATCACATCCAAACGAGCTAATGCTTGCACATGTGATTACCATCAATGATCAAAATATAATGAGAGGTATAATAGGCCCTAGAGATGGGGTAATGGGAAAGACACAATACATAAATGTAAGGGACACACTGTAAATGTACCCAATTTGAGAGTACAAGCTATGCACTTATAACATTGATCAATCCTGAGATAAGTTGCACACTAAAATATTACCATCATGGGCATTAGTGTGGAGAGCTTGGAATTAGAGAAAAAGAAGAGTGGTTTGCTTTAGGAAGGCAAGCACCAGTATAATAGGTTCTCAAAAGAGAAGATAATAAGAAACACTCTAGTAGAGAAACTATGATCATGATTAAATAGTTTTACCCCAGTAAGGCAAATTTTGATCATTGATAAAAAATAAATAATGATTTTGCCTATATAGAGCTGATTTCATTCAAACATGGTTCAAATTTTGTGCCCTATCATGGGTAATTGGAAAGCAAAAATAGCTCAAGGATATAACCGAAAAGATACGTTAAAGAAAGCATGCACAAATGTACATGTGATGGTGTAATGGATTAGAAATCCTTATAAAACCAAGCATATGAGAATGCACAAAGTGATGAGGGATGAAAATAAGAATGGAGATAGCTAAGTTGACCTCAATATAAATTGAGAATTTCCTATATAGTTACATGGAATCATGTTCCAACATGAACTTTAGGCCAATGTAGTTCACCCAAGTTTGGGAGAGAATGGAATGATGAATGATGAAAAATGACCAAGAATTGATTAGACTCACAATGTATGCATATATATGCACATCTATACAAATAATCTTGAAATGAATGATACCTAGAAGCCTAATTCCATATCTTGAGCTTAGGTTTTGCAAAGTGTTTTTGAGAATCATTCATCAGAGTTAATGTTGACGTTAAGATTTTGAGACATAAGCACAAAGTGCTTTCTATATAAAAATAAATTAGGCATCATAATTATGAATAATGTAGAATGACATAAGATTCCCATTACATTCAGGCAATTCAAATGTGAATACCTATAACTAAGGATAATGGTAAAACAATGACCAAAACTAGAGTTACAATGATTTACATTTAAACAACAACAAAAAAAGCAAAGACAAAGATAAAGATAAACATAAATGAACCTATCTTGAAATCAAGAAATTATCTTAAATAGGAAAAAAATATTAAAATCAAAAGGTATGAATGTATTAATAACATGAGACTAAGATATGAATAATTAATATCCATGTGGACCATCAAGGCATTCTTGAACACAAAAGAGAAAAGCAAAATCAAATAGAAAATTAAGACACCAAAAATAATAAAATAAACAAAATGGTCCAAGAACAACGTAATAATATAGGATCAATATATAAACAACTGAAAGCCATGTGAATCATCAAGATGTTCTAAAACACAAAAGAGAAAATCAAAATCAAACAAAAAAACACAAGACCAAGATGAGACAAGAATTTATAAAAAGAGAAAAGGAGAACAAATAAAAGGAGAGGTGTAAAATCACAACAAAACACCAAGAAAACTTAAATAAAAACACACAAACAAAAACCAAGTTAGTGAATTTTAAAGATAAATGTTCATGCATGTGAGTTAGAGGTGTTAATTTCCACCACATCATAACAAAGAACAATGACATGATAATTGTTCCCTAATTAAAGTGGAACAATTATAGAAAAAATGGGGGAAGAAAAGAAAAGGAAAGCGTTAGTTGAGTTGATTCCAGATGTATAAGACAAGTGGACACTGCCTACATAGTTTCATGGATGCATATTCCAACACGAACTTTAGGACAAATGTAATTCTCTTAGGAAATGGGATAGAAAAAAAAAATCATACCAGCTTCATTAATTCTATAGAAAAAATGGAATACACGACAATAAAATGAGAATGGCTTGGCAATTAAGAAGCTGATGAGATGAGAAAGAATGATCTTTAAAAATGTCAAGTGCATGGGATAAGATGAAATGAATTAGTGTTTATTTGCTTTCAAAATGGCAAGAGCATATCATGGTGGAAAAGGTATGTATAAATGTATAGAAGCATGAGATAATGTTTTTGTTATTTTGTGGATCATGTTTTGATGTTTTTGGTTTTTTTGGGATAAAATATGCACAATGTGGTACCATCTAGTCGAGGAGATGCACGTCCTGAGAGTAGATGTTCAATAAGATAGCTAAGCCAATTGCAATGACCCATGCTCACAAATCTGTGAGAGTGAGGATCTTGAAAAAATAATAAAGAGCAGCAAATGTGATATAGAATAATGTGTAGCCTAAACTAAAAAAATAAGTAACTACATTCACCTATCTATAACAATTTATCAATGGTCTAAAAATAAGAAGATGTTTTTGTTCACTTGTCTGAAGCTGCACAATATTGTCCTATCCTAGTCGAACTACTTTGTAGAACTATTGCTGAGGATGTTCATAATGTTCATGAGATGTAATCAAAATCATAATTGGTCAAGGGATAAAAAGTTTTCAAGCTTATAACATGCCCTAGACATAATAAATAATATGCTTCTCAAAGAGAGAAATCTAGAATGGGATGAAGAATGTGTTCAGAGTGCCAAAGATTCAAAGCCTTTACTATCTAGAATCATGAAAAGTGGACCAAGGTACTATAAAATGCATTCAAGGTAAGATAAAAGGGTGGGATAAAATTACTTCAGCACAAGTTGTCCGCAAGTCAGGGGTCTTATAAATAAGGGTTCAAAGTTGTTTATGCGTAGAACCTCTTAAGGTGTGTGATGTTCATGGGCTCTGAAAGTTCTTCACCATTAGGTTTAGCCAATCAATATGCTCCTAATCCATAGTTTGTTATGATAATATATGGTCCTAACCAATTAGGATGAAACTTTCCTTTATTTTTGGGTTTAACATTCATATTATTTTGGTTCTCTTTCAAAAATAAGTCACCAATCTCAAATTGTTGAAGGAGAATGTGTTTGTTTTAGCTTCTCCATAATCTATTCTAATAGGCCTACAAGTTTTCTAGGGTATCCAAATGCATACCATCAAGAATATCTAGTTCTTGTAGTCATGAGGCTCTATAGTCTTCATCATCTTCAATGTGCTCCAATGATATTATTAATGATGGGATCTCAATCTCGATCAGGATGATAGCTTCAGTGCCAAAAATAAGGGAGTGTGGAGTAACACCATTTGGGGTGTGATGGTTGGTTTTATAATCCCAAAGGGTAAGAAAGAGTTTCAAGTGCTAATTACAGCTAGCATCATTGACAATTTCATTTAAGATGGTTATAATGGTTTTGTTTGATTCCTAATCTTGTTCATTTCCTTGTGGGTTATATGGAGTGGATTTCTTGTGCTTGATCTTAAATTTTTCATAAAGATATTTCACATCTTGGTTCATAAAGGATCTACCATTATTGGATATAATATAGGCCGAGATGCCATATGGACAGATGATATGGTAATTAATGAATTTAGCTATTTGTTTCTCAATAACATAAGTGAGAGGAATGGCAGTAATCCACTTGGTAATGTACTCGATTGTAGTCAAAATATGCTTATGGTCTTTTGAATATGTCAAGTTAATATTCCTAATGAGATCAAGACCCCATGTTGAGAATGGCCATGGTGTTTTGATTGGTTACAATGGTAAGGATGGTGCATGTATCAAGTTGCCATGTTGCTGAAAAAGAACACACTTCTTTACATAATTAAAAGAATCTGTCTCCATTTTGGGCCAATAATAACCTGTTCTAAGGAGTTTATTTGTTAGGACTACACCATTGGTATGGGGCCCACACATTTCTTCATGAACCTCCTTTAGTGCCAGCTTGGATTCTCCCAAATATAAACAATGAAGAAGAATTTCATCATAACCTTTATGATAAAGTGTGTTTCCAAGGAGGATATAACATGTTAAGTGGTGAAGGAATAGTTTTTATTGGTTATTGGAAAAGTTGGTGGGAAATACGTGACTATGGAAATAGTTATAAAATTATTGGTACCATGGTAGATCAAGTGAGGGATTAGGATCAAAAATGGTTCATATCCTCTCTAAATCTAATAGAATATGTGCCAATTGAACAAGATTTTCAATCAAGAACTTATACTTTTTAGCACTATCATGCATTTGAATCATGGAACCAATTATTTCCATGGTGTCGATAGATCTATTGTTTACTCACAAAACTTGCTCAAATTGTAGAAATTTAAAATGTGTTTTGAGGTTATCAACAATTTTATTGTACGGAACAAGCTTATCATCCTTTATTTGATACTGGTCAGTTGTCTAGTTTATGACTAGCTGTGAATCTCCATATACCTTTAAGATTTGAATACAGCAAGATGAAGCCCTGTAACTAATGCCTCATAGTCAGCCATATTATCTATACAATGAAATTGTATATGGAATGATTTGAGGATCATATCCCCGTAAGGCATGATCAAAAATATATTGGCTTGAGACCCTTAGGTTGTGAAGGATCCATCAAAATAGTGAATCCACTATTTAGGTTCTCATGATGCTTGTTCTATCATCATGATAAAATCATTTAGAAGGTAAAGTTGAGAGGTTGAGTGGACTTAATAAGAGATTCTGCAAATTGGTTAGAAATAACTTATCCTTTGATTATCTTTTGATTATGGTAATCAATATCAAAATCACTAAGGAGTATGATCCATTTAGCCATGCATTCTTGAAGAGCTACTTTAGATAAGAGGAGCTTGAGAGGATATACCTTGGTGATAACAATAGTTTTTTTATTTAGTATATAATGTCACAATTTCTGAGTGGTGAACACTATAGCTAAACATGCCTTCTCAATAGGCATATAATTATATTCATAGGCTACCAATGTGTGGCTTAAATAATAAACAATGTGTTCCTTAACATGATCATCATGTTGAGCTGAAAGTGCCCCCAGTGCATGTTCTGTGGCTGATATATAAATAAGTAGTAGCTTTCCTTGTGTTTGAGGTCATAAGATTGGTGGCTTGGCCAAGTATGTTTAAGCTTTGAAAATGCTATTTGATAATCTTCATCCCAATGAAATGTTACCCCTTTCTTTAAGAGATGGGTAAATGCATGGCACTTATCTGCCAATTGAGCAATGAACTTATGTATAGACTAGATCTTTCCTTATAGACCTTGTAGTTATTTAAGATTATTTGGTGGAGGCATTTCCATAATAGCATTGACCTTTGTAGGGTTTAATTTGATCCCTCATTGTGATACAATGAACCCAAGTAATTTTCTTGATGTGACTCTAAAGACACATTTCTTAGGATTCAAGTGGACATTTTATTCATGAAGCCTCTCAAATATTCTTCATAGAATGTCAGGATGTCCATTTCTTGTTATTGATTTTGCTAGTATATCATCAACATATTCATTGACAATGTCATACATCATGTCATGGAAAATGATAGTCATTACACAAGGATATGTGGCTCCAACATTCTTCAAACTAAATGACATGACATGGTAATAGAATGTCCCCCATAGAGTGGTGAATGTGGTCTTATGTTGATCTTTAGGGGCTATCTTGATCTGATTATAACTAGAAAATCCATCTATTAAGGATAACATCTCATACCCAATGGTTGAGTTGATGATCATGTCAATGATGGGCAGAGGAAAATCATCTTTGGGGTATGCTTTATTAATATCATGGAAATAAATATTAATACATATGCTTGGGGTATTTTTACTCACTAGTACTATGATGGAAACCCATTTAGAGTAGGCTAGTGGTCTAATAAAATTGGATCCTAACAACTTTTCCAACTTGGCCTTAACTAAAAGGGTGATGCATGGATGCATTTTTCTTAATTTTTACTTGACTGATTTAACACTAGGGTGAACAACCAGATGATGCACACCTAAATCTAGGTTCAAACCTAGCATGATAGATTATTCCCATGAAAATTTGTCTATATAATCCTAAAGAATGGATATAATATGTTCACATTCTACTTTAGTAAGGGAAACTCCAAGATAAACAATTTTAGGATCCTCATGGGTTCCCAAATTCACTTCTGTTGTGCTCTCCACAAGGAGTGTGGATCAATCTTCTAGAATTATAGGTAATGTATGGTCATGATCATTTTCCTCTACTATATCTTCTTGTTGTTCCTCCCAAAGATATAGATAATATGAAGAATCAGAATCTACCTTCTCAAATAAAGGTCAATTCAAAAAAACCTCTGGAAACTCAAGAGCAAGATGCTCAAATATTTGATGTTATTTTGAATAGATGCTTGTACTAGCTATGGAACTTGGGCTAGATGGAATTTTGGTGTCCTAAGTGGATGAACAAACTTTCCCACCTAGGAGCCCTTGAAATAGGTTTTCACTCAAAGGCTTGTCTTTTTCTTTATTTGTTCCCTAATCGACAAGTGCCTCAAAGAGGTTTTCACCTAAATATCTCAATGTTTTCTCTTTATTATGACCAAGAAATTTTTCCTACTCTCTAAAGTAGGTAGAAAGATCCAATGAAAAATCAAAACGCTACTTATGATCACCAATGGGGAATGCATCTCATAGGCCCATGTATTCTACAATCAATTCTTCATTTTGAAACTCATTGAGGCATATGACCAAATTTTGCTAATCCTAATCTATGAGTTTAGGATGGTAAAGGCATAGGTTATAGTGAGGGTTTGATCTAGGATGGGAAGTGCCAATGGTAAATATATAATGTCCTACTTCAAGAATGGAAGCACCACTAGGATGGGTTTTTGCTTCCAAAAAAAAAGACTCCCATAGGTATTATGGTTAGTATGGCATTTGAATCAAACAAATCTAAATCAATAAGCTCATTAAAAAGGCTATAATGGGATGTTGTGTCACTACTAGGAGTCTCATTACTAGTCACTTTGAAAGAGTCACTATCAAAAGTCATGAGGTCATCCTTTGGTGGTTTAAATCTGAGACCATGATTCCAATGATAACTCCAAATGATAAAGGTTCTAAAATTCTTTGCACCTGTGGGCCAAAGCCTTTCCCTATATAGTCAAAATGATCCATTATCCTGTTACAGATAAGATACTTTGGATTCTAAAAAAAATTAACAAGTCCTTCAGAGGATAACCAATCTCCTTCAGTAAAAGCCTCTTGATCTTTCTTTGGTGTGATTGTAGATACAAAAACCATAGGAGGTTTTAGTTGTATCTTCTTTAGTTTCCAAATCTAATCAGGTTTATTAGGAGTCTAGGAAGTTTTAGGCTTACCAAATATTTTAGGTTATTTTCATAATTTTTAAATATAGAGGATGTCCTTAAGATGGTACATGGAAATACCTACGTCTTTAATAATAACCTGCGTAGTAGAGCTATAGGAAATGGATCGACCAAAGAGGATGATAGATCACTAAGGTCTATGTAATTAGATGGAGATGGATGAGAAATGATGGATTTCTTCTTATTTATAATGAATTTAGAACTTGGGCAATATTTATAATTATGAAACTCTGCTTCAAGATGTTTTCAGTATTGATATGGCTGATGATCAATGGGAATAATAACCTTGATCCCATCATGGGAAAACTTAAGGAATTAGTGAAGAGTAGATGGAACTACTTGTACTTCATGGATCTAAAGATGGTCAAGAAGTATGTTATAAGGAATTTCAATAACCATAATATGGAATAATGTGTGATGAGAAATAGATCCAACCATGACTGGCAACTAAATTATACCAGATGACTCCCTCTCAGCATTGTCATAAGCCTTGATTTTAATAGTTTCTATCTGAATGTCTTTATCCATGTAGCCTAATCAGTGTACCGACTTGAGAGATATGATGTTTAACCCTGAGCCATTATCTATAAGAACCCACTTGATCTTGTGATCTACAATGATTATATCAATGTATAGTGGGTTATTGTGGTTTGGGCCGAGGGTAGACATGTCTTTTGATCAAATGTGATTTGTCAAAATGAAGACAAGTATCCAACTAGGTTCTATAACTAATCAAGTTTTATATCATTAGGCACAATAGACTCTTACAAAAGTTTGTTGAATATGGTTTGATGAACATCAGATGTCTACAAGAGTTCTAATATGGAAATTTGTGTATGGGTTTTATGTAATTGATCTGTTAGAATAAAAGGCCTTTGAATTATGGATTAAACTATTTTAGTCTTTATTGGGATATTATTCATCTTCGGAACTGTTGGCACAATGTTCTCATTGGGTTTTATGGAAGAAGTGGGTGAAGGGACCTAGATGGTAATTCATGGGCATCTAGTTGTGAAAACATAACCTAGAGGTGGCAAGTATTTTTTATAATTAGAAGAGGAAGGTAAAGGGCATTGGATGGTAACTCATAGGTGACTAATTGTATTGTTATAAATTTGGGTCAATGAGGAGCCTTTATAATTAGAAGAAAGGTGTTATTGTTCAAGATTAGTAACCTATGTAAACATAGTCGCAACATGATGATGTGAACCTGACACAGTATTACTAGGGGAAGAGGGTGTTGAACCTATAATGATGGGTCCCATGTTGTGAGGAACATGATATTGGTCATGTGGTTTAATATTAATAGTGGTAATGTGGGCTGAAAAAATGTATCCCATAGTATTATTATAGTTGTAAGGTACATTTTTATAAGCCACATTATTATTATGGGCCTTATGATCTCAATTATGCTCATTATGATTTTGACCTTATTATTGGTTCTGATTTTGCCCCTATCCTTGGTTTTGACCATTTTTATTATTTCTTGGTGGTGGTGGATCATGTTTAGGAAAGGGGTCTCTATAGATTCCCATATCCTGATTTGTGTCCTAATTAGGGGCCAACTTAATTTCTGGTTCACCACTTTCAATAAAGTCCTCAATAATATGTCATAATTGAATTCAACTATATGCACCATGACCAATAACATGATGCGAGTTACACCATTCATTCTCTTTGTACCAATATGGTTTTGGTTGATCTTGAGGAAATGGCCGTAATACTAGCCATACAATTAAATTAGTTGCAATGAGCTTTTGTAACACTATTTCAATAGATTCTCCTAACTTGCTAAAGACTAATTTTTTTATGAAATGTCCTTTGTGTACGTTGTCTCTACAAAGTAGGTAGTGGATTTGGGAGAGTTAATTGTACATTTTGAGGAGGCATAGCCTGTACCATTTGTACATGTCTTGTTTTAGTCACCCCATTTCCACCCATGTCCTTATTTCTGTTAAAGCCTTTAGGATTATCCTATATAGCTATTTTAACATGGGATTTAGTCTGATTAGATGCTTGACCTTGCACAAAAATCCTAACAAGGCCCTTAGTAATAATATCCTTCTCAATCTGCACTCTTTTATCAATAATTTATTCAAATGAGTTAGCACAAGATAACTCTAGATTATGCACAACTTCAGGATGCAAATTATGTGCAAAGATATTAGCCAACTATTTATCTGGCAAGTTATGTTGAAATAACTTGCCAATGCTCTCCACCATTACAGATATGTAGCAAAACTTTCACCATCATGTTGTTTGGATTTGCATAAGTCAAAATGGTTAATTCATGTTCTATGTTCTATGTTATATGAGAAATGGTTAATGAACTTTTTTGATAAGTCATTCCAATCCACAACCGATTCCTTGGGTAGTTTAAGTAGCCAATCAAGAGCTTATCCCACTAAACTTCACAAAAATAGTTGTAGCAAGTACTCCCTACTATAAGCAACCTCTTGACATAAGACAAAGAATGCCTATATGTGCTCACATGGATCTCCTTTTACTTTTTACTTTTCAAATTTGGGTGCCTCAAAATGATGTAAAAAGGGGTTTTGGAGAATAGATTACTCAAAGGGATATGGGTATATCTCATTGAATTTGTATTTTTTTACTCTATTATTCATCTCTAAACTTTGAAAATTTTCCTTAATAGAATTCCATTCTTGCATGTTTAGTGCATTTTTGGAGTAAATAAGATGTTTTTGGGGTGGAATGTGCCCCTAGTTTTATGTGGATTTATAGGAAGTGTATACCTTCCGATCCATGACTTGGTTTGTATTTGCTCCTTGAGTTGAGAACATAAGCCGTTGATTATTGGATTGTAAAATATTCCCTGAATTTGTTTGTTTCATACTTTATTGATTTTGGAAATTTCTATGTTTATTTACCAATTTTTGTGTTGCTTGAAAAGAACTAGCCAGATTGTCTTGAGGGATTTCTTCAATTCGAACTGAATGTTTGGGTTTTTGATTTTGTAAAGTAACAAGAGGTTCTTGATGATTGAACAATGTATGTTCCATGTCAAATGCAACACTTTTTAAGGTCTCTTATGACTTTAAATATTCATTTAGATTCCCTTGATCCACTATGGTAATTTCCTCATCCAATATTTGTTGCATACTTTCAACCACATTTCCTTGTTCTTTTGAAGCATCATTGTGAATAGAAGTGGCAACTAGAGAGTCAATTAAGTTTGTGATAAGTTGATCTACATATCATTGACTTATTATCTTGATCTTAGCTAGAATATCTAGATTTATGGATTTTGACTCTATTTGTATATCTTTTCCTTTGTTAGAGAAAGAAGGTATGTCTATTCATGCAAAAGGTTGCTCTTGCTATCATTATTCTCCTTCTCTAACTAAGGTATGTAATTATTCTATAATAAAGTTAGAAGGTAGTCTAGCACATGATTCTACCAATCTAAGAAGGGCTTCATCTTGATCTTCTTGGGGTTGATATTCATTGCAATCATCTTTAGAGCTTACTATTACGAGGATGTCATAAAAAATAATGGGGTTATGTTGACCATCATAAAATTGCTCATCTTCATAACTAAGGCCATAAGAGGCTCCACTATGAGTGCACCTTTGATTCATGTCTAAAAGAGATATTATGTGTGTTTGACTAACTTTGGACCAATGCTTGGCAATGAAAAAAAGTATACTTTGGCTCTCTTTTTAAACAAATAACCAAGGTACCAATGAGACTATAAGGGAGGGTGGTTTGAAACCACACACAATTTAGAATATTTGCTTCACGAGTTTACTCAAACTTTGGTAAAGTTTAAATCGCATAGATAAGAAGAGGGTAAGGTAACTCAAAGACCCAAGCTGAAAACTAGTACACCAAAGCCTAGATCTTTGCGATACACTCATATTGTAAAAGCTAGTTTCAACTTTGACAAGTTGACCCTAGAAGTTTAGAGGAAATCTCTCTAGATTATGAAGAAGGCAAAATGGACTAAGCAACTCAAGATGTAAAAACATACGTGAATCACTAAATATAAATCTAAGACCAAATAGGTAACACAACATCACCACATGATTCTAGTAGAATAGAATATGTTTTAGGACTCAAAGTGTGAGTAATACGAAAGATGACTTGAGTCCACCAAGATGATAATTTGATTTTGAGTCTTAATAAATGACCTTCAATCCAAATGGAAAATTGAACCCAAGTTAGAATAAGCTTAGTGTGTAAATGGTGAACCCACTTTGACACACCAACCCTTAAAATTTAGAAAGGTTCAATTTCAAATGTGGATTATAAATGAAGGATTTAAAAAAATTGGGTAAAATATCTAGACTCAATTGGGTAGCATGACTGCGCCAAAGTGGATGGCATGACACAAAGCTTTTGATAATAATTTGAACAAGGAAAATGTGAATTTTCCAATTAGACAACATAATGCCTCCCTTGATCAAGAAAATTGAGGACAATGTGTTTTGGTTAAGTTCATTGAGTTAACAAATAGTTTTAAACACAAATCAATACCAAGTAAGCTAATTACAAAAAACAAACATCTTAAGTCTAAACTGACAAGATATGGTAAAGTGGGGTTTACTAAAATATTTTGATCATTCTAGGGAAATCAATTACACAATGACTTTTACATAAAATAATGCAAAAGACAAGCACAATAATTAGGTGACCAAGGCATTGGCTAGTTGTAAAAATGTCTAGTATTTTTTATAACCACTACATCATGTTTTTTGCTTAATATAGTGTGATGTCTAAATGCAAATACATCCCATGTGCAACTCCAATTAGGAGCCAAATGAAGTCAATGCTAGGAGGTTAAACCCTGGGTCAAATCTTCCCTAAATAAATCATAGGAGGTAATGGAATCCCACTCGCAAGCCATGTTTTCATAAAAATAAAGAAAACATAAAATAGAAAGACTTTAGGGTCATTTTCAAGATCACCCAAACTTTAACAATTTTTTGGGGAGCGCTTTAGATGACATTCTTTCTAATCCTTGGACTAGGCTTTTTACAATAGGAATGACACTTTTGATTCCAAGGGTTCCCTAAAGGGGACAATTAAAAGAGCATACATGCGGCATCCCTCTTTTGCCAAACAAAATCTAATTAAGCCAACTAAGTAAATACAAAAAACTTGAAAAGTTGAGTTCAATTTTAAGCCCAAATGGAAAATGAAGTGGTGATTATTTGAAACCTTGGTCTTAGTTGTAACTTTAAAAATTAATGCTAAAAACTCACTTAATCACCAAAATAATGTTCCTAATTCATTTTTAAGCATGAAAAAGGTGATCTAAACCCATTTTTAGCAAATGTCAATCTTGGTCCTACAACAGAAATGTTAGCATGTCCTTTAGCCTTGAAGCTATTTGGGTTTGAAATAATGAACTTCAAAAAAAGAGCTCTTGTGTTTGTATTTTAAGAAATTTATAGTGACCAACATCAGGTATATAACCAACGATAGTTACACTTACTAACCAGTGATGGTTATCTAACTGACATCGATTATACCAATAGTGACCAACGATGGCTATCTAACTAATGATGGTTTTACTAACCAATGTCAGTTACTGTGTAAACCTGTGCCAAAGAAAAATGGTAAAACAAAGCTAGAAAATCAAATTGCAAGATTTTTAATGATCTAAATGAAGATTTTAGATTTGTAGAATGATCGTATTCATGTGTGGTATGTGTTTGGTCCCACCGGGCATGACAAGATGTAAAGAATATTACAAAGTAATTTAGTCAAACATTAGTCCATAAATCATTAAAAATTCATAAAGAACTAACTATCTAAGCCTATATATTCCTATAAGAATTACAAAGGATAGAAAGAAACAAATGAAAGAAAGAAAACATCATATTACCTTCCCAAATGGATTCACCATACCCATGTGGCCTAAAATCATGTTCTCCCTTAATCAAACATCCTTGTCTTTTTCAACAAAGGTGGCAACCTCCTCCATTGTCTCAAGAACACTCCATAAAACCTAGGCTCATGATTTCAAATCACTAAACTAGCATATCAATGAAGCTTATAACTAATTTTAATGATCTATAGAAAAGGATTGTGGAGACAATTTTGAATAATAAATTTACATAAATCAAGCTTAAAATTCATGTTCATGCCCTTTCTATTTATAGATTTTTGAGATTGGTTAGGATCAACCATGACCGTCCATCTCAATATTGAGATGAGTGTCCATAGATAATCCTAATATTTGGAATTAAAATCATAAATATCCTCAAGATAAATATTCATTAAAGATGCATGGGAGGCATTAATTAGGTATGGGTGACCCATAATCTTGATATTTTATGCACGTATGGCTTGATGGATACCACCCCATAGATGATGTCACTAGGTGATACAAATATTCAAAATCAATTTCCAATAATGAGATATTAAAAAATATCTATGGAATTCTTACTTAAGCTCTTAAATTGGATTAATTAACTTAAGTAAGTTTAATCAAGTTTTGTGTAATTCTTTAGAAATTGGTGCACAATTAATCAAAATGGTCAAAAATTCATATTACTGGGTCATAATTTGACTAGAGATGAACTAGAAGGTGATGTTCGATGCGTTGGAGCTATATTCCCATTTAGGATGTTGCCAACACCAAATATCAAAGGTATGTGATGTGTACCAATTAATTTAAATAAAAGAGTGATCGAGAGCACTAAATGGTAAATTTATCATTTTAACTCAAAATAATCTGATCAAAGTTAGCTGGCCCATAAAATACATTACCCTATTTAGGGATACTTTGACCTAAATTGACACTTGTAAGTGACAAGTTTGAACCATTTAGGGTGTTTGATAGATTTGAAGTAAAATGTGCATTTGAGTGAAATTAGAGTAAGATTGAAATTTTAAACACAAATGGTGTTAGGAATTGGATGTCTAAAACTATAAGATGAAACAATAATGATTAACTATGAATCAATTGTATATAATTATTGTAATAGTCTAACTAACCTTGCATCTTCCTCACTTGTATATTAATGTACACTTCTATTTTGTATATTTTAGAGAGTTATTTAATAGAATAAAAACTAATAATAGGGCATCATAATAGCATCTAGTATATTGGATCATTGTACATAACTATTGCATAGTATAATTTTGTAGTTATAGTTTTAATATTATGTACATTATCTTAATGTCTCTTTCTCTTGTCTCATTGTGCTTTGATATATTTTATTCAATATATGACTTTAAAATAACCCATTTAATCAACTAAGTGTGGTTATTCATCGACTCTCCTATTGGGCCTTTGGTCAATGGTACTAAATCATATACAATTTATATCATCTCACAGTGATATCAAAGTTGTATGTGGACTATTTCTCTATTTGTATACCCAATCATATGAGATCTCATTAAATAACCTTAGAGATTGAAAGTAATTATACTTGATCATAACTTCCTTCACATCCATAGGTGGAAAATAAAATATTTTAAAAAACACCAACTTCAAAAATGTTCTATAAAATGATAGAGAATGATTTTTAATAATTCTAAGAATCTCATGCTTGTGAATGACAATTAATCATTGATCATTTTTCTCAATTTATCAAACATGTTCAAAAATAAATTTACACTAACATTTTGGTGATCACACAATATACAAGGTACATAAAATTATAAACATCCCTATGATTAATGGAAATATAGATGGGAAAGTGAGACAATTTGAGGGACCAAAAAGTGAAAACTTGAAATATTTATTTTGAAATGTTTGCATGTAAAAATAAATGGATCCATCTAAAAAAAGTAAAAATATCCAAATAGTTTATTTAATATTGGATATTTGTTTGGAATGGATTTTCATTTTGAATATATTAAACCAAAAAAAAAATTGTAACTTCACACTATACATTTCAAATTTCTTATTCCAATAAATATTCAACTTGCCTCCCAAAAATGATATCCAGTTTAAAAAAAAATCTCTCTGAGTTCCTTTTACACCCCATAGTGAACTCAATATATGATATACATTCTCCATGTATTATTTAAATGTTTTATCAAATATTTTAGTTTGGTTTATCAATATTTAGTGGGTTTTGTTAATTACTTTAAACTCTAATATTCATTTTAATTTTAAAATTAATGTACATTAAAACATGGAAGTGAACCAAAACCCCCTCCCCCAAGAAAATTTTTCTCAATTACACCCTCCTCAATCAAAGCCTCCTTTAATTTTTGATGATATTAAAAATAATTTATGAGAAATAAATGAAATAATTTAAAGGTTTAGGGGGGAATCTCATGTTTAATCTAATGTCCTTACCCATATAATCTAAAATCTAGAGTAAATCAAAATAAAATTTTGGCATCCTTGGTAACCAAATTGATGTGAATGAGTCACAACGAGCTACCAAAAAGAGAGAAACCAATTTTTTTAATCCTATGACCAAGTTAGATAATTGAATATCACAAAATATATGATAGTGAAACATGTTTTTCACCCCATCACAAGAGAACCTATACACTCAAATAAGACACAAAATCTCATTAAGTGGTGCACACATCTAAAAAAATGTGAAAATATTACAGATCGATTGTGGGTTATTTTTAATAAACCACCAAATAACAACTTCAATGTTATGTTATACTTTATATAAAAAACATATGTACATTTTTGATGCAAAATGAGGTGAATTATTTTGACACAAGGGATTTTTATGGGCTTCTAAGAATCATGTAACAACGTTGACAATATTCAGTTAGAGTTTTCTAATGCCCTTTAATACCTCCACATGTATCTGATCTTACTCCTTTCACAAATTATATTATCACATTTATATCCACACAACAGTCTCTTCTTTTTATTATATATATCATGCATTTTCTAATATATAAGGGATCAAAAATGGCCATTTTATTTGGAAGTTGAGTTACCATGAGCACTTCCTATTCCACTCTTGGTGTTGGCTTTTTGATATCCCCTTAACATCATGTGTGTATATGTCATAATTTTAGTGAGTATCATAGTATCTTCATTGGTCCTAGAAGTCGTAAAAACTATATTAAATAGATCCATTTGAGGGGTTCCTTATAGATACTCATAGATAAGATGATCAACAATAAGTGCAAAGGAAACATGATTCCTTCAATTGAGTAAATTTATTTATTCATTATATTTATTGACATGAAATTTCATTCTTTGAACTTTCTATTTTTTTGTATCTTTTGAAAGTATTTGTTGATCAACACACTATATGAACATGATAAAAAAGTGGTCAAGGATGATATTGATGCTAAAAAATGTAGCATTCAATAAATCAATGCCTTCACCAATCATGGAGGTCAAATTTCAATCATATTAGTATAATATTGATGGGCCTAAGAAGTAGGTGTCTAACTTACACAAAGAGGTGTAATTTAAATATTAAGTCAACTAAGATGATCAAAGTAAACAAAAAAATATTACAAAATTTCTAAAAATTAAATATTAACCACACTATCATTAATTCAATAATAGACTACAACCATCAACTTATATTCCTATTAAAGACTTGAACAAAAATATATATAATCTAAAATGTAATTTGATTTATTTAGATAAATCATTGTCTAAATATTATGCTAGGTTATAAATTAAAAGTATCATCAACATTAATGTATATTTTGAGTGACACATGAAAATAATCACAACTATTGGTAGAGTCACTTCGTGAAGAGCCAAGTCATTAAAAAAAATCAACATGAAATAAGTGATTTCTCTCACATTTTATAATTAATCAAAATTTGAGTTATTTCTATTATTCTTGTTCAATTCTAACTTAAAATTCAATATTGCATACATGGGTAAAGTAGCATATTTAAAAGACACAAAACAATGGAGAATAGAAAATGAAAGAAAAACCAATGAAATAAACATAAAGAATAGGAGAAAAAGTAAACTAAACTAAGAAAAATAAATATTTGAATAGAATACATTAGAAATAAAATTTCAAGGGTGATATAAGAAATAAAATTTTATTGATAATGTAAATTTTATTTTCATTACTGAATAAGGGAAAAATGATTTTGAAAATACTTAAAAATCTGGTTACAAATTAGAATAAATTATCTATCAGACATACATGTGTATGAAGTGTGAAATAGTATTTGATATAACTAAAAAAATAGTATAATAGCATGTGACCACAATAGGTTATGTAATAATCAAATATTAATTTTCAACAAATTCAAATAATAAAAAAAATATGAATTAATAGTTGTATATACTTCATTGTTTCAAGTAGTGTAATTCACCATCATAAGATATGTCATTTATCTTCTCGCAAGTAAAACCTAAATCATGTGTTTGCATTTAAGGATTTAAAATTAGTGTGGAAATATTTAAGAGATCAAGTGTACTTGTATTAATCATCCTTTATAAATGTGTCTCTTCAGTCTTTGTACTTCCTTTAGTTATAATTTGGTTATAACTAAAGTTATTACTTTACTTTATCTAATCTTATCAATTTCATAGCATGAAATTCAATTTATAATAAACAATTAAAGATACTTTATAATTTTTTTATAAAAGTGAATTAAAACACTAAGTTGACAATTTGATTTTGAAAAATAATGATTAATAACATAATCTGTAATCATGGGTGTGGACCCACTAATAAAATCAATTGAAATGAATGAAAATATATGTTTTAACTTAATCATAAAGATTCTTCATATATAAAAATGTGAATAAAATTGAAATATAAAAATTATTTAATATTGTAGATGATATTTGTGGATTATATATAACTTTAGTTTTGTACACTTGGTAAACTCAGATGTTAGATGTTCCTTTTAGTTCTAGTTATTTCCCACTTCTGTAAGTTTTGAATCTATTATATATTGTGCCCTTTGTCTTATATCTCATAGTCTAACCAGTATTATGTTGATGGAATAGGCTTTCTATCTTATATATAATAATTAAAATGTACTTATCTTCCATATTTGTAAGTTCTAAGCATGTACCTACTTTCTTGTTCCCTAGACACTAATGTTTGGGATAGACACTAGTATTCACATTAGTGTCCTAACCTGATACAAGTGTTGAGTGCCCTAATGTCATATATTTTGTAAATGAAATGTATACTAATGGTTAGCCTAAGTGATTTTATGAGAGTTAGTTATCCAAAGAGATTTATATAAATACAATATCATTGCTCATTCTTTCTTTAGCTAGAAACATGAGAACAATACCAATTGTTATTACTGAAGAACATTCAAAGATAATTTAATTAAAAAATTCTTACCTAATTCCATACTAGTCATAACTACAACACATCTACAGATCTTAAGTATTAAAAGAGTTTCCTAAGGTCTCAATTTTCCAAGTTATAGGCTAGGTCAATGTTTTACTTGATTTACATATATTGTATGATTCACACACAAGACAACACATAGGGGACAAATATATATGTTTGAGGCCATGTCCAATGTATTGGATACGTAGGTAGTACTGACTGATAAAGGGGACTATAGGGTTAACTTGACATCATGTGCCTTTTAACCCATTTTTTCCCAAGGTCACAATGAAGATGATGAAAGTTAGGGTGCTTTAAATTCTTGAGGAGTGATATTCCATGACCCAAATATGAATGCACTAGAATTAAGGTGAAGACAAACCTAGAAGCATCCAAGTTGTCACATCCCTTTTAAATAGGTATTCCATATAGGGAAATTACATTTAACATAGACAATAACATCAACAAAACCCTTTCAAAATGATGTTAGTGTCTGGATCTCTAAAAGTGTGAGATCTAGAGTCTGATAATTATTCAATAATCTCTTTCTAACCTGATTTCTACCTCTTCTAGATCTAGCATTGTACTAACATCATAAACAACTAAGTATATTAATTTTTTGGCATTTTCATACATAGTTTAGTTATAACTCCTACATTTAGCCTATATACTCAACATAATACATTTACTGTATGCTTATATCTAAGTTTATTATTTAATTGGCCTACTATAAACCTAATTATCACCCTTATGAATTATAATTTATATATTCTTAACCCTATTGTATCATCAAGGTAGGATAAATTGTCTAATTTATGTTTAAACATTTTGGTGAACCTAATATTTGAAAATCATATATGTCCAATCATACCCTATAGGATGTTTGTTACCTACTTTGTCCTAATCTTTATTTACTTCATATCTTTTATCATGGATTATATTAATTTATTTGATATGAATATGAATATGATTATGAAGCTCTCCAAAATCCTATCAAATAAGGGATAAAAATTGAGTACTCTTGTATCCATCCAACTATTATAGCTTCTAACCTCAAAGCCTTGAATGACAGTAGTTGATCTTCCTTTAGTCAGGACCTTTCTCCCACCATTTCAAAAGATGAGTTGAGCCATATTAACGAAGATACATATACTTTACCCATACTCGTTACATAACCTTCATATGATTTTAGTCTTTGATATTTACAAAAATATGAGTACAAAGTCCAAGGATTGGGAAAACATGATCAAGGTATAGTTTGGCTTATTAATATTAAAAATAATACAACTCATAAAGGCTTAGGATTTTCATAAATTTTTATGAGGAACTAATGACACAAGTTATCTAAGCATGCCATTCCTATAAATTTTTCCACAAAATTGTGTACATATGATGAAGAGGATCCTTCATGATCACCAAAAATTTAGGAAAAAAAATCAAGAAATTATGAATGATTTACAAATAAATTATAAGGGGGACAAGCCTTCAAGAAAATAAATTAACACCCCCATAATTCCTAAATTCCCAAACAATATTCCCCTTAGCAAAGATGACATTTCCCTCATACATTCATTAGAAACAAATTATATACTAAAAGAGGCACTTCAACTAAAGATTATTCAAGCTCAAATTGTCATATCAATAGTACCAAAGTTTGAAGATCCCATACAACTACCAAGTTACCCTACATTTAGTGATCATGAACTTCCACTTGCTATGCATAAGGACAATGATACTCATTTGCCTAGATTCAGAAAATGTGGTGAATTGTAACTAATGATAAAACTAATGACAAATACCTCTATTCCCATGGAGTATTTTATGTATATGATGAAGACTATTCGGTATCTTCAAAACCAAATTTCTATACTTCAAATTCAAATGGATTTTCATAATAATAATGCACATATAACCTTATTCAATAATCAACCTCTTGAAAAATGTATTCTTGAATAACCTTATCCATAATATTTTGAATTTTTAGATGCACCTCTCTATTTAAGACACAAGGACCCATTCGACCACATGATTAACTATGTACATTATTTTAGTCAATGGGGAAAAGATGACAAACTATTACTAAAGGTTTTCCATATGAGTCTTCTCGATGAGGCTCAAAATTAATTATATGGTTTAGCAAAGGGTTCCTTAAACACATTTTTATAATTGGAATACGTATTCTCATGGATTTAAATATCCAAAAGGTTTTAAGACTCACATTATAACATTTAAAAAAATTTAAACAATGTGATGATGAATCCCTTCAATATTATACTATTCAATTCAAAAGTACATCATATGAGCTAGCATTTATCCCCTTAGGTTTGGAATTTAAATTTATATTTAATAGAGGCATCTTTACCCATTAAAGGAAAGAGAATTGCATAAATCATATGAATCATTTCCCATGTATATGATGATGTGCATAAATATGTTTACTTTATAATTACTAATTCAATGGAACTTAACATATCTCCCTCCAAATACAAAAGTTTTATCCCTCAAATAGACGATGAAAATAATTGACATAAGGAACATTATGAAAAAATGTGGTATTCCTAAACTTTATATGACAAGTTTGAAAATGTTACTTAACATGGGGCCAATCCAAGGTCTATATCTTATGTAATAATCTCAATGTTAACAACACAAAAACCATGCATGCTAACAAGATTTAACAATTACCTAGTTCATTGGTGGTGCTTATTTTCGGCATAACTACATTGATACTACACAAGTATAAACTAATTGCAATGTAATATGTTTACAACAAATTAGCTTCAATATAAAAAACTTAAAAAACAAAGGAGATTGGAAAGACTCATTGGGAAACATAATAATACCAATTGATTGTGGTCATAAAGTAATTCAAACACATGTTTAGGTTAAGCCAAACACATCTCCATATGAAATTACACTAGGAAATCTTTGGTTTTAGTAAATGGAAGAAAATATTGATCCAAATCAACAAATTATTTCCTTTCCCCATGAATGTAAATAATACATATTCCAAATAATGGCATTGATTCTTCTACTACAAATGCAAAACATGAGGTGGAACATGATATGTACATTTTTAACCTATCCAATCATGATGAAAAAAAAAGTAAAATATCCAACTTAAGCTTGTCAGGAACTGAGTGACGGGAGATACCTATGACCATATATTGGATTAGAGCATAGATTAGTCTCTTCAAATACTCCAAAAATACAAATAAAGTAATAAAAACTTTCAAAGATCTAAATATATGTTTGACACCTACATGTTTATTATCTCCTTGAAATCCATGTGTTAGTTCCATGTCTATGGATGGAATACTCATCTACTCCTACATACACATATGTGTCACACTTCTAATTGAGTGTGATACAAACATACGTAAATACATGATCTATTCCTATGTTGAATGTTAGGATTTACCTCTAATCTTGTCATGCAAATATTAGGGGCATCAAATTCTTTGATCTTGATTCACATAGGTCATATGATTTAATGGTTACTTCATATTAGCATTTTTTAGATCCCATATGTACTTACACATGCCTTTATCCATGATTATATCTTATACAGGGTACTTGATACACTATACAATTGACATTTTTTCCTAACACATTATCCACGGGATACTATGACATGTTTTATGTTGGTTGCTTATACTTTACTTTATACAGTTCTTTGAGTATCTTAAATTGATACTATATGCCTTGTTTGAGCATTTAAATATGCCCCTTAAATTGAAGACCTCATACCTACTATGAGGATCTTTTTGTACAGATTTATGAACTACAAAAAAACAACAATGGAATGAACTTTAGAAAATAACTCAAAATAACCTTTAGATCATAGGCAACTTCAAAGGGGAAACCTTATTTGAGAAAGCTCAATATACTAATATTCATGGATGCCTTTATTAGGACTCAACACTTAATTACTAAATCTATTTTAAGAATCACTACTTCCCATGTATGTGGAATAATTAAATTATGCTCAAGGTGTTAATCTTGGGATATACTGAGAGAGGGGGGTGAATCAGTATATCATATATCTTATAAATATTTTACTTAATCAAACTCCACTTAACCATACATTCAAGATATGTAATAAAATTGAAACTATAACATGCACCACATATGAGAGAGAGAGAGAGAGAGAGAGAGAGAGAGAGAGAGAGAGAGAGAGAGAGAGAGAGAGAGAGAGAGAGAGAGAGAGAGAGAGAGAGAGAGAGAGAGAGAGAGAGAGAGAGCATATTTTTAAATGAAAACCCAAAGTGGGAAAAGCCACAGAGAAAAATCTCAAGTATATGAATGAACACCAAATCAAATTACAAAGTTTGCAAGAACCAACTTGTAGGAGCACAAACCCCTTTGCCAAGCACCAATACAACAACTATTTGTGAACACAAACCCATAGGAGCACCAACCCCTTTCAAATATTTGTGACCATCAACCCATAGGAGCACCAACCCCTCTTGTGTACAAAACACAACTATCTCTCAATGTTGCTTTCTCAACAAATGATATAACTCTACAATATCTCTTTTTATTCTCTCCTCTTTTCTTATATAAAAAACCTACAAATCATCCACTCTCTTGTATATCACAAATGGCTTCCCAAGCCTTTATTTATAGCTTTCCAAATGGCCTTTGGCATTCACCCTTTGTGACTCTTCACTCTTCATGGAAAATGGTGCCAAACTTGTATGACCATTCGAATCCTTATATTTGAAAATTGACATGGTGAACTTTCATAAGCAAATGCATCCTTTCCTCTTTTTTCTTTATCTTGGTACCTTTCAAATTATTTAAGGTGACTTTTCATGGAAAAATGTGTCATACCCTCTTTTGTCTTCACTTGGTGACTCTTGGAATTCCTCAAGATGACTCTTCATGGGAAAATTTATCCCATTCCTCTTTTGTCTTTACCCTGTGACTCTTTGACTTCTCCATGGGCCCTTTTTTGACTTTTATGAAACAAAAAATATATTCATTAATATTAAATAAATATCAACACATTTTAGCCAAAATATGAACATTAAAAATACCTTTAGACAATAAATGCTATGGGGACCTTATCACCAATGCTAGACCTTTGATATCAATGACAATATTTCCAACAATCTCCCCCTTTTTCATTGATGGCAACCTCAAACTAAAAATGGCACATCCTAAAACCTATATTGCACATGCCATCTTGCACATACGATCATCTAAAAAACATACAATAACTCCCCCTTACTATAGTATACTATACCTGTTCCCAATAATTGTGTCTACACCTATTCCCTATACCTATTCCTATACCTATTTCTATTCTTCTCCCCCTTTGAAATCAAAGGAAAAGGGCCTATCTTAGTGATAACACATAGATCCCCCTCAACTGATGCTGATCCTCAATGGTAGGAAGTAAAAAGAATTACTCCAAACTTCTCTTATAGATACTCAAATGTGTCTTTTGGTAGTGCCTTTGTGAAAATATATGTATTTTATTCTATAGTACTGATACATTCCATCTTAACCTATTGATCTACAACTTTCTCTCTCAAGAAGTGATATCTAATAGGAATATGTTTTTTTATTGAATGCATTGCTAGATTCTTAGAAATATTAATATCAATTATGTTGTCACAAAAAATATAAATAGGTTCATCATATTTTACCTTGATATCTTCTAAAGTTTTCTTCATCCAAATAAATTGAGTACAACACAATACCACTACAATATATTTTTCTTCAGATGTAGAAAGTGATACTAAATTTTACTTTTTCTTTATCCACTAAGCTATCACTGAGGAAGAAAGCTCATCTAATTTTACTCTTTATGTCATGTAAACAACCTACCCAATCTAAATATATATAAGCAACCATAATGAAATCTCTACCTGTCGGATACCATAATCCATAATCAAATGTCCCCTAGACATATCTGAATATTTTCTTCACCAACTAAACATGAGTCTCCTTTGGGATTGCCTAATATCTCACAACCATGCCTACTAGATTTATAATTTCTAGCCTCGATGCTATCAAATATAAAAGACTACCAATCATATATATACAAAGATTGATCTACAATAGTGAATATTCATCCTTATTCACCTTATTCCATGTACCCATTGGTGTGCCAACTGGTGCACAATCCTCAAAACTATTTTTTTTAAATATTTCATTGGCATATTTACTTTGAGATATAAAAATTACTTTATCTGATTGAAATATTTGCAATCCTAAGAAAAATGACAATTCTCCAAGCATAGACATCTCAAATTCTTTTTTCATATTATCAAAAAATTATTTTGTCATCTTTTCAATGTTTCCTCTAAAAATTATGTCATCATCATATACCACAATAATCAATTGATGCTCACCTTCTATTTTGATGTAGAGATTATTGTCAGCAAAACCTCTCTTGAAACCTTAATCTTGTAGATACTTATCAAGTCTTAAAATCTAAGCTTTGGGATCTTGTTTCAATCCATACAATGTTTTCTTCAATTTGCATACATGGCTACTATCATTTGAGATAATAAATACCTTAGGCTACATAATGTAAACCTCCTCTTCTACATTCTCATTTAAGAAGACAGACTTGACATCCATCTGAAACACTAAAAATTTTAAACACTAGCTTGTAGTCTTACCGCTAGTGCAAAAGTTTCTTCAAAATATATACCCTCAATCTAAGCATATCCTTTACATACTAACCTTGATTTATTCTTTGTAACTTCACCATATTCATTCAACTTATGTATGTATACCCATTTTTTTCTATCACATTTTGATCTTTTTGTCTAGGCACTAATTCCCAAGTATCATTCTTTTCTATTTGATTTAATTCTTCATCCATTTCTTTAACCCAATACTCATCATGTCTAGATTTTGAAAAATTTATAGGCTGAATTTTTTATAACAAAAAAATTTTACTTGCTCAAATTCACTTACCATCATCCTTCTAGTGCAAACTCCTTCATTTATGTTCTTGATGATGTCACTCTTATTATTATTTATATGAACATATTTGGATGGGTTCTTGGTGTCCTTTTACTTCTCCTTTTCATATTCATCTATCTCTTCAAAATCTTCTTCTTCAATAATTTTAGGAGTGTCCACTAGATCACTAGCTCTTTATGCCACATCTTCATCTATCTCGACACTTGTACTTTCAACAATTTTCTAGGTTATTTTTTTATAATATTTATAAGCTTTACTTTTTCTAGAATATCCAATAAATATAACTTCATCTATTCTAGATTCAAAATTACCCAAATTTTCATTAATTCTCTTTATGAAGCATCTGCTATCAAAAACTCTAAAGGAATCAACTACAGGTGATTTACATTTTCATATCTCATAGGGAGTCTTGTCACTATTGACTATCAAAAATGCTCTATTTTAATATGCACTATTATACCAACTACTTATCTCTAATAGTTATCTATTATCTTGGATTCATTTAGCATTATCCTCACCATCTCGTAAATTATTCTATTTTTCTACTCAACTACTCCATTTTGCTATGGATTTCTACTTATTAAATAATGTCTCTTTATCCCATGGTATTCAAAATACTCTATAAACTCATCTGACATGAATTATCCTTGATCTAATATTAGGCACTTAATCTTCAAATCAATTTTATTCTCAACAAAAACCTTGAATGCTTTGAAGTGGTTGAAAGCTTCTAATTTTTTCTTCAAAAACATCACCCAAGTCATACATGTAGAATCATAAATAAGAAACATAAAATATTTCTCACCTTGAGTACTTTGAGTTCTCATAGGAAAAAAAATAGTGTAAATAAACTCTAATATCTGAGTGGTCAAATATTCTTTTGTTTTGTACCATCTAACATGCTTCCCATGTTGACATGGTTCATGAAGCATGTTGGAGGGATTTGTAATATTTAGAATATCTCTTACTAATTGATTCTTATTGATGTTGACAAGATTGTCAAAATTTAAGTGTCTTATTCTTTCGTGCCATAGCCAAATTTCCTTAACTTGACTTAAATAACATTTTTGACCTTTGATATCTGATAATATATATAAATTGTTACTTATTATCTTGGCATCTGTAATCAACACATCTGAATATTTTCTCCTAATTTCACAACCTTATGCAAAAAAATTTAGTGTGTGTCCTTGATCACACATTTGACTTACACTCAAAATATTATGTTGAATACCTACATATAAAATGTTTTTAGTGTTAGTTCTACCATTATCTAAACTAAGTGTATCTTTTCTAAAAAATTTGGAAGTAGTATTATCTCCAAATTTCATTGTACCAACATTGATATTCTTTAGGGTTATGAAATTACTCTTGTCCTTTTTCATGTGCCTTCAAAATCCTCTATCAATGAGTCATGGCTTTTGTTCATTTATTGCATACAAAACTGTCTAGACTAACATAGATTGTTCAGGTTATTCTTCTGCCATGAACCTTTTTGAACTTTCTTCTTGATGAATGGATCCTTGAAACTTTGATCCTTCTTGATTGACTTGAACATGCTTCTATAGTACCATGATATGTGTTTGAATTTATTTCACTTATAACATATAATGGCATTTTCATTAAATCTTGATAGAGGAGAAAAAAAGTTATGGCTTCTGCTTGACTCTGCATGAGTTTCCTTCTCTTTATTTCTAAAATTGTTAGCCCTTTTCTGACATTCTATTTTCTTATGACCATATATATTATAATAAAAATAGAACCTATTTGTGTATCTTTGGCCAGATTGCCTTTTTTTATCATTATTCCTTCCAACCTTCTTTGTTTGAGATGCCCTCTGTATTCTTAAATTCTTTTTCTTTCATTTCTTTTTTTGTAAGAGCTTCAACATCACTCTTTTTTTTCTCTATGTTAACCTTGTCTGTAAAAGTAGTGGCCTTCCCTTTCTCTTTTTCAAATCTGATACCTATCTTATCAGACATTGATCTTTGACTTTATAATATATTATTCAACATATTAGTGCTATTCTCAAAATTTAAATCATGGTTTCTCTATCATTGTCTGCTTTATTTATTTTCTCAAGATCTAATTTTAAATAGGTAATTTCAACAAAATAACTTTCACATTCTTCACTTAATTTTTGTAACTAAGCTAGATATTCTTCAATATTTTTAGCTTCTTCAATGTGTGCTTGTAGATCTTAAATTATTTCTTTTGATTATTTTTCATTTTTCTTGATTTGGCACTTAAATTTATGCTTCTTCTTTTGAAGAGCTTTTAATTCTTCTAAGGCACAATGAGTTCTTCTAAATTCACTTCAGCTTGATCTTGTTCTTCTTCTTGATCATTTATACTTTTTCTTGTGGAGAAATCTTCATGTATGGTCATGAATATAATCTCTTGTTCATCTAAATCACTGACTCCACTATCTTTGGCTAAGCTAGGATCTTTAGAGTATAAACTGTTCTTCTCAAATCCCTTCTTGAATTTGCCTTTGAAATTCTTCTTGTATGTTGACCTTCCTTCTTCATTATCACCATTAATATTATCTATGTACTTAGCTACAAAATGTCCAATCTTTCCATAATTAAAACATTTAAAAGGTAACTTTCCTTGATATTTATTTATGCCCTTTTTCAACTTGTGGATGAATAGAGCTCCATTTTCATCTTCATCATTGCTAGAGTTGTCACTTGATTCTTGAATCTTAGGCCTATATTTCTTTGATGTCTTGAAATTAACTTCTTTCATTAAGGGTTTCTCTTGTTTGATATGCATTTCATATATTATAGGAATACCATGTAGTTCATCCATATTTAGCTTGGCTAGATAATTCATTTCCTTGATTACTGAAACCTTTGCATCATATCTCATTGGTAGAGAACTCAAAACCTTTGGTACCACCATTGATTATTCTAAATTTTCTCTAATGCCTTGAATATGATTAACTATTTTATAAACATGCAAAATATAACTCACTATATTTTATTCCTCTTTCATTTTTAAACTCTCAAATTATCTTCTGAAAGTCTAGAGCTTAGCTTGCTAAACCTTTACATGACCTTTGTAAATATTTTCAAGATTTACCCAAGTCTCATGAGTATATTTGCATTTCATAACTTTAACAAATTTTGATTCACATAAACCACATAAAATAACATTTAAATAGTTAGCATTATTTTCACTTTCCTTCTTTTCTACTAGAGTAGTCACAAGTTTCTGTGGCTTTTTGTATTCCTCCATAACTGCTTGCCAAATGTCGAATCCAAAAAACATAAAATAAGTCCTCATCCTTATGCTCCAAAAATAATAATTTATCCCATCAAACAAATGTTCCTTATTTATATAAAAACCTTCATGTGATCTAACCATCATGCTTTCCCCGATCTACCTTCAATCTGTAAAAATATTTCCAAAAGAACCTACTCTGATACCAATTATTAAGCATGGGATATATTGAGAGGGGGATGAATTATTATATAATATATCTTATAAATATTTTACTTAATCAAACTTCACTTAACCATATATTTAATATATGTAATAAAATTTGAACAAAAACATGCACCACATGAGAGAGAGAGAGAGAGACCATATTTTTATGTGAAAACCCAAAGTGAAAAAAATTGAGGAGAATAATATCAATTATATGAATGATCACCAACTCAAATTACAAATCTCACAAGCATGAACTTTTAGGAGCACCAACCCCTTTACCAAGAACCAACACAACAATAATTTGTGAGCACCAACCCCTAGGAGCACCAACCCACAGGAAAACCAAACCCTCTTATGTATAAAACACAACTATCTCTCAATTTTGCTTTCTCAACAAATGATATAACTCTAATATATCTCTTTATATTCTCTCCTCTTTTATTATATAAAATAATTACAAACCATGTAATCTCTTGCATATCACAAATGTCTTCACAAGCCTTTATTTATAGCTTTCCAAATGACCTTTGGCATTCACTCTTTGTGACTCTTCAATCCTCATGGAAAATAGTTCCAAACTTGTGTGACCCTTTGAATCCTTATATTTGAAAAGTCACATGGTGACCCTTCATAAGCAAATGCATCATTTATTCTTTTATCTTTATCTTGGTGACCTTTCAAATTATTTAAGGTGACTCTTCATGGAAAAATGTGCCATAACCTTTTTTGTATTCACTTGGTGACTCTTTGAATTCCTCAAGATGACTCTTCATGGGAAAATGCATCCCGTTCCTCTTTTATCTTTACCCCACGACTCTTTGACTTCTCCATGGGCCCTCTTTTGACTTTTATGCAACCAAAAATAAATTTGTTAATATTAAATAAATATCAACACATTTTAGCCAAAATATTTATCCAAAACTCAGAAGTTTTTATTGATAGATATTTCAAGAACAAAAAAATAACATAGTAATAATGATTTCTCTGAGAAGAAATGTTTTATTCTCAAGATTACAATACAACCATATGCATCTCTAGGAAGAGATGTTTGATTTCCATTTTTAGTTACATCTTAATTTATACACATTTTCAAGGAAAGAGGAAGATGTGGAAGGTCACCAATCTTGAGGGAGATTAATTGGTTTGACTTCCATAATTTACAACAATACAAAATTTGAGGAATTATTATTTTTAAAAACTTACTATTTTTAGACTACAATACTAAAATTAAAATTTTGGACACTTCTATTGGGTTTTCAAGGGAAAAAACCACTAAGTGGAAATAATTCCATCTCACTATGTTCTCCTCATTCTTATCTTTCCAATGGTTCAAACGAGGAGTCAATCAGAGCTATAGTGTGAAAGTTATGGCTCCTAGAAGTTTCATCATCAATTAGGGTAGAGCCATCACCGGAATTGTCACCTGAATTGTTTCCCAATTCATTGAACATTAAAAACACCTTTAGACAATAAATTATATGGGCCCTTTTATCACCAATTCTATACCTTTGACATCAATGACAATATTTCCAACACAAAAGACAACTTACAAAGCATATGCATCCATAGTGGCTAATACACTAATAATGCAAAGAAAAGGGTAGGACATAGGTTCTTAACATCCCCTCCCCATTAGAAAATTCTTTGTCCTCAAATATTTAGATGTGGAAATCATTTTTGAATTTAGAATATGTTAAGCATGGGATATACTAAGAGGGGGGGTGAATCAATATATCATAAATCTTATAAACTTTCCCTTAATCAAATTCCACTTAACCGTACATTCAAGATGTGAAATAAAACTAAAATAATAAGTACCACACAAGATAGAGAGAGACACCAGATTTAACATGGAAACCCAATGTGGAAAAAACCATGGAGAACAATCTCAAGTATATGAATGAGCACCAACTCAAACTACAATATTCACAAGCACCAACTTGTAGGAGTACCAACCCCTTTGCTGAGCACCAACACAACAAAAATTCATGATCACTAACCCATAGGAGAACCAACCCCTTTGATGAGTACCAACACAGTAATAATTCATGAGCACCAACCCACAAGAGAACCAACCACTTTGCTGACCACCAACACAACAACAATTCGTGAGTACCAACCCACAAGAGCACCAACCCCTTTGTGTATACCACACAACTATCTCTCAATGTTTCTATCTCAACAAATGATAGTTCATTACAATATCTCTTTTCTCTCTCTCCTTTGCTCTTCCAAGCTATATATAAAAAATACAAATCATACTCACTCTCACATTACAAATGGCTTCTCAAGCCTTTATTTATAGCTTTTCAAATGACCTTTGGCCTTCCCCCTTTGTGACCCTTCAATCCTCATGGAAAATGGTTCCAAACTTACATGACCATTAATATCCTTTCATTTGAAAATTCATATGGTGACCCTTCATAAGCAAAATCATCCTTTCCTCTTTTGTCTTTATCTTGGTGACTTTTCATATTCCTCAAAGTGTCCCTTCAAGATAAATTGCACCCTTCCTCTTTTGTCTTCATTTGGAGACTCTAGGAATTCTCCAAGATGACTCTTCATGGGAAAATGCATCCCATTATTCTTTTGTATTTACCCCATGACTCTTTGACTTCCCCATGGGCCCTTCTTTTATCTTATATGTAACCAAAAATATATCTATTAATATTAAATAAATATTAACACACATTAGCCAAGATATAACTATTAAAAACATCATTAAATGTAATGGGGCCTTTATCACCAATAATTCTAGACATCTAAAATCAATGAGAATATTTCCAACAATCTCCCCCTTTGTCATTGATGGCAACCTCAATCCTAAAACTACCACATCTTGAACCCTGCACATACTATCTTTTGAAAAATTTACAATAACTCCCCCTTACTATAGTAACCTATACCTGTCCCCTGTACCTATTTTTGCACCTATACCTATACTTGTTATTATCCCCCTTTGACATCAATGGCAAAGGGCCTACATAGAGAGTGCACTTAGTTCCCCCTCAACTGATGTTGAACCTCAGTGGCAGGAAGTAAAATAAATTACTAAAACTTCTCTTGAAGATACTCAAATGTGTTTTTTGGTAGTGCCTTTGTGAAAATATCTGCAATCTACTCTATAGTACTGATATATTCCATCTTAACCTATTGATTTGTAACCTACTATCTTAGGAAGTGATATCTAATGGGAATACATTTTGTTCTTGAATGCATTACTAGATTCTTCAAAATATTTATAGCACTTATGCTATCAAAAAAAATGGAAATAAGTTCATCATACTTTACCTTGATATATTCTAAAGTTTGCTTCATCTAAAGAACTTGAGTATACCACAATACTACTACAATATATTCTAAATCAGCTATAGAAAGTGATACTAAATTCTAATTCTTGCTTAACCATGATACTAAGTTATCACCAAGGAAGAAAGCTCCTCCACTTGTACTCTTTCTATCATCCAAGCACCCTGCCTGATCTGAATCTTTATAAGCAACCAAAGTGAAATCTCTACTTGTGGGATACCATAATCCATAATCCAATGTCCCCTTAACATACCTGAATATTCTCTTCACCATCTAAACATGACTATCTTTTGGAGATGATTGATATCTTTCAACCATACCTACTACATACATGATGTCTGACCTCAATGCTGTCAAACATAAAAGACTGCCAATCATAGATCTATACAAAGATTAATATATAATAGGTGAATCTTCATCCTTGCTCACCTTATTTTCTATACACATAGGTGTGCCAACTGGTGCACAATCATCAAAACCAAATTTCTTCAACATTTCCTTGGCATATTTACTTTGAGATATGAAAATTCTTTTATTTGATTGAAATATTTGCAATCTTAAGAAAAATGATAATTCTCCAAGCATATACATCTCAAATTATTTTTGCATTCTAATAGAAATTTTTTTGGTCATCTTTTCAATATTTCCTCCAAAAATGATATCATCAACATATACAACAAAAATCAATTGATGCTCACCTTTAGTTTTGATTTTAAGATTACTATCATTATATCCTCTCTTGAATCCTTGATCTTACAGGTGCTTATCAAGTCTTTCATACCAAGCTCTGGGAGCTTGTTTCAATCCATACAATGCTTTCTTCAATCTACATACATGGTTACTAATATTTTACAGAATAAATCCCTCAGGCTACTCAATGTAGACCTCTTCTTCAAGATTTCCATTTAGGAAGGTAGATTTGATATCCATCTAAAACACTTTGAAAATTTTAAACACTGCATATGTAAGAAACATTCTAATAGTCTCTAACCTTGCCACTAATGCAAAAGTTTCTTCAAAATCTAATCCCTCAATCTGAGCATATCCCTTACATATTAATCTTGCTTTATTTATTGTCACTTCTCCATTTTTATTCAACTTATTTCTATAAACCCATTTTATTCCTATCACATTGTGATCTTTTGGTCTAGGCACTAATTCCTAAGTATCATTTTTTTATATTTTATTTGATTATTCATCCATAGCCTTAAACCAGTGCTCATCATGTCTATCTTCTAAAAAAGTTATAGGCTGAATTTTAGATAACAAAGAGAAATTAACTTGCTCAGATTCACTTACCATCATTCTTTTAGTGTGAATTCCTTCATTTATGTCCCCAATGATGTCAGTTTCATTATGATCTATCTAAATGTATTTGGATGGATTTTTGGTGCCCTTTTTTTCCTTCTCCTCATCTTCATCTGATTCTTCAAAGCCTTCCTCTTCAATGATTTCAGGAATGTCTACTGGATCACTGATTTTTTGTGTTCCATCTTCGTCTATCTTAACACTTACACTTTCAACAATTTTCTTGGTTCTTTTTTTATAACATTTATAAGATTTAATTTTGAAAGAATAACTAATAAATATACCTTCATCTACTCTAGATTCAAACTTACCAAGTTTTTCATCAGTTCTCTTTATGAAGCATTTGCTACCGAAAACTCAGAAATAATCAATTGTTGTTGGTTTGTCTTTCCATAGCTCATAAGGAGTCTTGTCACTATTGACTCTTAATAATACTCTATTCTGAATATGTACTACTATACCAACTACTACTCTCTAATATTTATCTATTATCTTGAATTCATTTAGCATTGTCCTCATCATCTCTTGAATTGTTCTATTTTTCCGTTCAACTACTCCATTTTGTTGTGGAGTTTTGGCTGCAAAATAATGTCTCTTTATTCCATGATCTTCACAAAACTCAATAAATTATTTGAAATGAATTCTCCTCCTTGATCTAATCATAGACACTTAATCTTAAAACTAGTTTCATTCTCAACTAATGCTTTGAATGCTTTGAAATGTGTAAAAGCTTTTGATTTTTTCTTTAAGAACATTACTCAAGTCATACGTGAAAAGTCATCAATAATCAACATGAAATATTTATCACCTTGAGTGCTTTGAGTCCTCATAGGTCCATATAGGTCAATGTGAACAAGCTATAGCATCTGAGTGGTCGAGTACACTTTTGTTTTGAACCACCTTCTAGCCTACTTCCAATGATAACAAGGTCCACAAAGCAAGTCAGATGGCTTTGTAATCTTTGGAATATTTATGACTTATTGATTTTTGATGATGTTGACAATATTGTCAAACTTTATGTGCCTCATTCTCCTGTGCCATAGCCAACTTTCTTCAATCTGACTCAAATAACATCTTTGACCTTTTATGTCTAATAGCATTTACAAGTTATTACCTATTCTTTGAGCATCTGCAACTAATACATCTGAATCTTTTCTTCTAATTTCAAAACCTTCTACATAAAAATTTAGTGTGTGACCTTGATCACACATTTGACTTAAACTCAAAATATTATGATTAATGCCTTTTACATATAAAATAGTTATAGTTTTAGTTATACCATTATCCAAACTTAGTGTACCTTTTATAGCAATTTTGGTAGTAGTATTGTCTCCAAATTTCACTATGCTACCATTAATCTTTTTCAAGGTTATGAACTTGCTCTTATATCCTATCATGTGCCTCAAACATCTACTATTAATGAACCATGGCTTTTCTTCATTTCTTACATGCAAAGCTATCTGAACCAACATAGAATTTTTAGGTTATTTTTGAACCTTCTTCTTGATGAATGAAGCATTAAAAATCTAGTCCTTCTTGACTAACTCAAACATGCTTCTACAGTACTAAGCTATGTTTCCAAATTTGTTACACTTGTAACATAGTATGTCCTCTTCATCAAAGATTGATAGAGGAGTAAAATATTTGTAGCTTTTGCTTGACTCTACATGACTTTCCTTTTCCTTATTTCTAAAATTTTTATCTCTTTTTCTACATTCTAATTTTTCTTGACCATATCCATTCCAGTAAAAATAGTAACCATGAAAATATGCCTTGTTTGTGTATTTCTAACTTGATTGCCTTTTATAGCTTTGTTCCCTCTAGCATTCTTTATTTGAGATGTCCTCTATATTCTTCACTTCTTCACTTTTTGTTTCCTCTTTTATAAGAGCTTCAACATAGCTCTTTTTCTTTTTAAATCTGATACTTGTCTTAGCTAATATTTCCTTTTGGCTTTATAATATCTTATTTATCATATTAGTGCTATTCTCAAATTTTGAATCATTGGCTTCTCTATCATTGATTATTTTATTTGTTTTATCAAGATCTGCTTTTAAAGAAGCAATTTCAATAACATACCTTTCACATTATTTTCTTACTATCTTCAACTGTGCCATTAGATCCTCTTCATTCTTCTTTACTTCTTCAAAGTGTGCTTGTAGATCTTCAATTATTTTCTTTGACTTCTTTTCATTTTTCTTGATCTTGCACTTCGATCTTCAATTTTTCTTTTTAACAGCTTTTAACTCTTCTAAAGCATAAATGAGTTCTCCTTCCAGATTCACTTTGACTTCATCCTCTTCTTCTTCTTGATCATCTATACTTTTGCTTACAGAGGCATCCTCATGTATGGCCATGAATAAAACATCTTCTTCTTTTGATTTCAAACTTGAATTCTCCTTCTTTAGCTGCTTGACCATCTTGTGCTTTCCTGATCTACCTTCAAGCTGTAAAACTTTTTCAAAATGAACCTACTCTAATACCAATTGTTAAGCACAAGATATACTAAGGTGGGTGTGAATCAGTATATCATAAATCTTATAAAATTTCCCTTAATTAAATTCCACTTAACCATACTTTCAAGATATGCAATAAAATTGAAATAATAAACACCACACAAGATAGAGAGAGACACCAGATTTAATGTGGAAACCTAATGTGGGAAAAAACATGGAGAACAATCTCAAGTATATGAATGAGCACCAACTCAAACTAAAATATTTTCAAGCACCAACTTACAGGAGCACCAACATAACAACAATTCATGAGCACCAACCCATAGGAGCACCAACCCCTTTATTGAGCACCAACACAACAACAATTCATGAGTACCAACCCATAGGAGCACCAACCCCTTTATTGATCACCAACACAACAACAATTCATGAGCAGCAACCCATAGGAGCACCAACCCCTTTGTGTATACCACACAACTATCTCTTAATGTTATTATATCAACAAATGATATTTCAATACAATATCTCTTTTCTCTCTCTCCTTTACTCTTCTAAGTTAGATATAACAAATACAAATCATACTCACTCTCACATTACAAATGGCTTCTCAAGCCTTTGTTTATAGCTTTCCAAATGACCTTTGGCCTTCCCCCTTTGTGACCCTTCAATCCTCATGGAAAATGGTGCCAAATTTGCATGACCCTTCATATCCTTGCATTTGAAAAGTCATACGGTGACCCTTCATAAGTAAAAGCATCCTTTCCTCTTTTGTCTTTATCTTTGTGACTTTTCTTATTCCTCAAAGTGTCCCTTCATGAGAAATTGCACCCTTCCTCTTTTATCTTCATTTGGTGACTCTTGGAATTCCCCAAGATGACTCTTCATGGGAAAATGCATCCCAATCTTTTTTTGTCTTTACCCCATGACTCTTTGAGTTCTCCATGGGCCCTTATTTTATCTTATATGCAACCAAAAATATATTCATTAATATTAAATAAATATTAACACACATTAGCCAAGATATAACTATTACAAATATTATTAAATGCAATGAGGCCTTTATCACCAATAATGCTAGACCTTTGACATCAATGACAATATTTGCAACAAAATAGTGGTTCTCATGTTGCATGTCATGCCACTAGATTAAGACTTTCATGATTGAATAGGAGAAAAGCTGGTAGATGTGCCTATCTAGAGCTACTTCTAGTTTGAGAAGGATGAATCCTTCATTATCAATTTTTGGTAAATCTATTTGCTCTCTGATGGTGTTTTTAATAACTTTATTCTAATAAGAGACATGAAAGACTAGATGAACTTGGGAAGAAGGTGAAAGCTAAAACTTGTAAGCAAAAAACCCAATCCACTAGATAACATTATATGGGCCATAAAGCTTCGAAGGGAGCTTATGACACCCTTTTAGTTTTAAGGATGCTTTACTTTATGGCTCTAGAATAAAAACCATATTTATGGATTGAAAGGTGCACTTAGATTATTGTTAATAAGCCTACTAATTCATTTGGTTTTAGGCCTGATGGAGATTACCCTGTAGGGTGTTGAGAATCTAATTTTAATGTCAGAGAGTAGTGTTGACCACCTTACTAGTGAACTAACAAGGGCATATTAAATAAATGTTGGGGGGGCTTGACCATAAACCACTTCATATATCATCATTTTATTATAAGTGTGGTAGGAGGTATTATAACACCATTCTAAAAGGGGTAGCCACTTTTCCCACTATTTCTATTATTCCAAAGCAAAGTAATGAAGAATTTTTTCCAAGCATTTATTGATAATTTATTTCTAGCCATCTATTTGGGGGTGATACATGGAGCTCATCTTCAATTGTGTGCCTAGGTGTTAGAATAGCTTCATCCAAAAATGGATGGTGAAATTGGCATCATGATCAGAGATGATTAAAGAAGGGATGTCATGAAGATGGAATATTTGATCCAAGAAAACTTGTGTGACTATGGAGGCTATATAGGGATGGTCGAGGGCACAAAATTGGTTATATTTTGAGAGGTGGTCTACCATGACTAGGATCACTATTTTTCCTCCAAATTTAGGGAGACACTTAATAAAACTCATATAAATTTGTATCCATATCCTAGTAAGAATGGGTAAGGGATGGAACAAACCAAAATCACTGGTGTTTCACCTTTATTACATTGGTAGGTATCAAATTTAGACTTTGTCTCTTTAATTTCACCTTTCATCCCCTTCTAAAATAAGTTTTGACATTCCCACTCATATGTTTTGAGAAACCCTAAGCGACCTACTAATGGAGAACCATGGATTTCATAGAATATGGCCCAATGAAGTTGTGTGCTATGGGGAAGCACCAGACAACCCTTGTATCATAGAGAAACATGATCCTATGAATATTGTGGTACTATAGAGGGGTTAGTGTCTAATTTTTTAACGAGGCAGTGCACATATTCCAAATAGTTTGGAATGGGTATAGATATGAAAGACAAGTAAGTCGGGTCCTTGAATTTCTATGAGAAAGCATCCACCATGACATTATCTTTACCCTTATTGTAATTTATCTCATTATCATAATCCATGAGTTTTTTGACACATTTTTTTGTATCGATGATGAGACCCATTTTTTAAAAAAATATTTCAAGCTCTCATGATTAGTTTTCATGTAAAAATGATTCTAAAGTAAGTATGGCTTCCATTTTTGAACATGTAAAATTGTCATCATTTCTTTGCCATATGTAGATAAAGCAAAAATTTCCCCAAAAAGTGATTTTCTAATGAAATTAATGGGATGAACCTCTTGGAGAAGAACAACACGTAGGTCATTTTCATAGGGATCATTTTCAAATCTAATTTTTTTGGTGAATTCAAGCATGGCCAAAATGGGTGTGCTACACATAGCTTGTTTGAATTCCATGAAAGCCTAATCAGTTGTGTCAACTCATGTGAATGGATAGTTATTTAATAAATAAGTCAAGAAAGTTGAAATATTTCCATAATCCTTGATGAAATTGAGGTAGTATCCTATAAGGGCTAGGATTCCATGAAGGATCTTTAGGGTTGTTGACTGAGGCTAACTCTGCATGGCATGTATTTTTTCTAGATCCATGTAGACCCCATCAACTAAAATAAGTGACCTAAATATTCAACTTCCTCTTGACCAAAGAGACACTTTGACTTCTTGGCACATAATTAATTATCTATTAGAATTTGTAATTCCCTATCAATATTTTGGATATGCTTGTCCTATGTGTAGCTATAGATCAAAATATTATCAAAGGAAACCAAAGCAAATTGAATGAGGAAAGGCTGAAATATTTTATTCAATAGTTTGTAAAATGTTGAAGGGGAATTTATAAGTCCAAATGAGAGACCAAGAATTCATAGTGATCATCATGAATGTTTTATTTATAACGTCATCAACATGTATGTAGATCTATTGATAGCCCGAATGAAGATCTAATTTGGAGATATCTTTTGCCTCATGGAACTCATCAAGAAGCTCATCAATGACAGGAATTTGGAATTTATATTTGATAGTGAGGTGGTTAAGGGAACACAAGTCAATACAAAATCACCACAATGAATCCTTTTAGTGTACAAGAAGTACTGGGAAGGAGTATGCACTGGTGCTATGGAAAATAGCTCTAGATTTGAGGAGTTCTCATATGAGCTGTTGAACTTAATATTTTATAGATGGGGATAGTAGTATGGCCAAATATTCAGTGGGATGCTTTCTCAAAAGAGTATAAGGAGATGATATTTATGGCATGAATAGGGAAAACCAATGGATATATAAAAATGGTTGCATTCTTATAAATTATAATTTATAAATCAGTAGGGTAGTTAGTAGTAGGGAGTTGGAGTTGGATAGAGTGTAGCTAGGTAATAACCCCATGTGAGCCTTTATTAAGAAACTTTTCCATGTGATGGGAACTAATGATGTGAAAAAATACATCAAATAACCCTTTTAAGGTTATATTTTGGCCACTATCTATTACCTACATCAAAATCTCAAATAAGTCCCATAAAATAAGTCCCATTGTGTGGAGCCATTACACCCCTAATACCACATTATATCCTCCTAATGGTAGGGAAAACATATTTGGGTGACAAGTGTAATCACCTCTCATGATATGAACATTATAAAACTTTCCTTTACATGTAAATTCTCCCCCATTATCAACCATGACTTCAAATCTAGAAAAAGGGTGTACAAATTAGTCTACCTACTTAGTAATGCAGGGATGGATGAAATTGTGAGTGCTACTAGATATAATGAGGATTTTGAAAGGGATATTTTTAAATAATCACTAAACCTTCATGGTTTGATGGGTGGTAAGACATTAGAGTTCATGTATATATATTTTGGGTTGATTCTTTGGATCCATTAAGTCCTCTAAGGGGCTTTATTCTACTTGATCATCTTAAAGTTCTTAGATATTGAGATTGCTATAACCCTTATGTTATACACTTATTACCCTTAACCATTTTTTATCAAGATGTAACATAATCCTTTCTCTTTACAAGCCCACAACTCTACCTTAGTAAAGTGCTTGATTGGTGTGGTTGTAAATATCCATTGGTTCCCTATGTTCTTTACGAGAAGGAAAGTGGGAGGTCGATGTTATGATGAGAGTTTATCTTCTACTAACTTATCTAAAACGAAGGCATCCATCATGTTATTAGGCTGAAATTTTTTCACCTTTGATAATAGTAAATCTTTGAGGTCTATAATAAAATAACTCTTGATGAAGTCATTTAATAACCCTTTAGTGTGATTAGCCAGGTTTTAAAAATCAATCTAATAATCATGAATGATGTATATGTGGCATATTTTGTTGAGATATCCTATAAATTAATCGAATATCGAGTGACCAAACCTACCCAGAAGAATTAAAACGTTTTCTAATTTTATTCATCATTCGACTTGATATACCAATGGTATCATTGGAGTTCTTATTCCATGTGGAAGGAATAAATTGGGACTTTGTTGACACAATAAGCATTATGAAGTTTAAATAATTGTTTGGCTTAATATATCCATCATATAGGATCTATACCATTGAATCTTGGAAAGTTTAACTTGGGAAAACATGATGTATCAAGAGAAAATAAATTATCCTCTCAATAATAATCTTATATACACATAATATTTTAAAACTTTTATTGATTACTAATACTTTGTATCTTGTCAAAACTTATTGAGTCTCAATATTTTTGAGTGAATACCTTAATGGTGGATCGAGAAAGGGGTGGGTAGACCATCGGTGCTTCATAATATTGTTATTCCTTTTGCCACTTGCCATCTACACACTTGTCTCATAAATCCATTAAACCTAAGTTTATTCTTCTCAGTCCTACCTCCTCTAATATTTTCCTCTTTCCATTCATCCTTTTCTTTCCTTAACATCATTTTTGATTATCAGTTATACTAGGTTGATTGGTTTAAGCTAGTATAATTTAGGGGCATTCTTTATTTTCTTGGTTTGTTAACCTTTCGATTGACCTAACATAGACCTAGTAAATTATCCCCAAAAACACATTAGGTCAACTAGGTTTACCCTTTACAAATGATGTCTCAAAAGGATTTAGGGTAAGATATGCCTATATATACAAGGTCATTTCCCACCATTTCATAAGAGAAGAATTATTAGTGAAGAAGTGTGAGTGAACATCTACTTATTAAAAATTCTACTTGAGGAATAAATTTTGGGGTTCCATACTTTATTTGGAGATATGGATCTTGTCTTGTGGAGAATTCTTTTGGATGCTTAGATAGGTTGTATATCCTAGAGATGATTTATCTTGGTTATCCTGGCATACCACAACAATCTCTTATAGAGCACTTTGGCCAAGGGAGAAATTGAAACTTGGTGGGTTCATCTTTAAAGTTAAGTATCCTTAACTTTATTTCTCCTTTGTAAGACTAGATAGATAATGCATTTGTATTCTTCTCTCTATGTATTTAGGATTCCATATACATTGACGTGAGTATATGTATTCTAATACATGTTTAGTGTCGTTGTTTATTTTATTATTTCTAACCCCCACTTTGTGCCACAAGATTTGGTGAGTACTTTATTAGATTTACTTTCTTGTTATTGGAATAAAATAAATGTTTTAAACCTTAGAAATCCATTAGGTTTATTGTGTAATTATGTTATATTATATGCTTTGGAACCCTTCCTAACATGATGTGTTGTGACAAGTGATACAAGTGATCCTCTAATCAGGTCTAGTGGATCCCCATATTAGTCATGCTCTCACTTAACAAGTGTATCCCAATTAGAAGTGTAGGTGTGATCTATCTTATCTGATCTAGGATTAATTCATAGACATGATGCATTTTTTATTTTAGACATTCTAGTGAACGTAATGTGAACTAACCTTTGCAATATTTGTTAAATTTTGAATTCATTTATTTTTATTATCATTTTTATCATATATTTTGGCATTCTAGATCAATCCTGTTGACCCAACTTTTTATCTATGTGCATAGGTTGTAGGAACAGATAAATAGATCAACCCAATCAACCTAATACAAGTTTCTAGCCTTTTAGACACCCAATTAATTGTGATAGGTTGACCTATTTGATCCCATATATTTTCAACACTTTTTAGTAGGTTCTTGTATAGCTTGATCAATTCTATCGACCTAGTTTGCATATTTCTCAAGTATACTTCCATATTCTAGACTAGTAATCTTATTCATTACATATTTGATCCACCAAGGTCCCTTTCTAATTCTCTATTTATCTATTTTTTATCTTTCATTTCATAGTTTGTATTCTTTAAAACTACCCTTGCATAGTCAACTAGATCGATACTGCTGACCCAATTTTGTGTTATATGTGTTGTTTAAAATAACTAGATCAACACTGCTGACCCAATTCATTTTCAAACTTTGCTTTCATAGTATAGGTTCAACCTTATAAACCTTTTTATATATTTTTTGCATATATTTTTAATACTATATCTTGTTTCAAATCTACAATTAACCTCATATTTGTTAGTAATTAGTTCACTTTTTTTTTACTGCTTGCATTTTTAGAATAGTTCACATAGTTTAATTAAGGGATTTTAAATTAATCATTTAGTTTCACTATTTTTATTTTATGCACACATGGCCAAATCACAAAACAAAAAAATAATAATTTTAACATCTTGTCTACCCTAGGCCAACCTGCTTAGATTTAATCACCATGATGCTCTAGTCAAGTATAAAGCATGGTTAATGATATATTATGGCTAAGTATTCAACACCCTTATCGTTGTGGTGTGTGAAGTGAGGGGGTATGACCCATTACCAAGAATATATCATTTCCACTATAATTCATATTAGCTCAAACTACATAAAACCATCCTTAGATTTCTATCTATTACCTTGCTTATAGCCAACTTCTAATCACATTAAAAATCGCTTCCTAATAAACTAATTAATAATTAGGTTGAACAATTAGTTAGCTTTAATTTTCAAGTTGTTTACTTGATCTTTGTTTAAATTTTGTGCATCAAACCTTGCATTAGCCAGTATTGGTGCAAGATTTTATTTTGTGTGTTTTAATTAAATTGGCCAGTGTTAATCCAATTGGTTGTTTATTTCCTTTTAGTACTTACTACTTTTCATTACTTTCAAAGTTAGATTGTTTCATTTTGTAATCTATTTTTAGGATTCTTAAGTTCCATGTTTGCTATACTCGATTGACCCAATAAACTCAGTGCCTTTTTTTCCTTTTATACACTATATTAGATCAACCCAATTGATCCTCTATAATTTTACAGTCCCTATTTCTATAGTGGATCGACCTAGTTGACCATGTATAATTTCAGTCACCTCTTTTGACCTTTGCATTCTCATCTCTCTTCTTTCTCCTTCATTATGGAATTTTTTTTGGGTGATGATACTAAATCATAGTCAACAAACATGATTAACTTTACCAATCCTAATAGGGGTTTCCATAGATAGAGTAGGTCTCCTCTTTTGGATGCTAGTAATGTTCATATTGCCACTCACACAATAAACTATGGGACTCCTCCTCATACCTCTTCACAACATAATCCTCTTTTCTCATTAGAAGACCAAATTGAGTTAGAGTATACTCCTGAAAGTCTTCTATTTATTTCTAAACTTCCTCAAAATTGAGGAAAGGATATTTCTACAATTTACAACCTCATAATTAGTGGTCAAACTAAATATCCTTATTCACTTGATCCTACATTGTCAACAATATTTAGAGGTACCACTTTCTTTGGTTCTCAACCTATTCCTTTAATTTCAATTCCTTCTTATGCCATGACTTCTTCTTCTCTAACCTCTTCTACGTCCATGCCTAGTATCTCAAGTAATGTGGTAGGTTCTACATCTAGTGGGCCTCTCATAAGGTCCACCATCCTTAATCCTTCCACTAGCTCATCAATTTCTACCCAAGGCAATCATGCTTCTAATTATTTTTACTCTTAACCATTTACTATTCCATATTTTGATTCATAAGAAAAAATTTCCACTAGTGCCTCAAATTCTCACAATTATTCTCAAACTCATATCAATGCTAATAGTGGCACCCAAGACACTAATGCCAACCCAAATACAAATTCCAATGATTCTAATTTTAATCAAACACATCAAATTTTATTACAAACTCTAAATAAAATGAATACCTTTCAATCTCATAACATGAATCAAATGATGAGAATGTAAAACCACCTCCTTAATCTTTAATCTCATCTAAAACCAATGGCTTGGGGCACACATAACCAAAATGTTCTTATGATCTAGGATTTTGACTCAAGAGAGGATGGTTAGTATGGTGTTAGTTCTCAAATGAAAAAAAAATGAAATGAAAAGACTAATAGCATAACATCTCTAGTCCTAGACACTAGGGATAGCTTACTTAACAATCATGAAGGAAACACACAACTAAAATGCAAAAGAAAACTCTTTTACTTTCCCTGGATGCTCCAAAATGCTTGTTGTGGTAGCTTTCTCAGCTTGTGCTCATGAAGTCCTTGGAAATGGAAGCTTGACAAACTCCATCTCTCTTTGGAACCTTTGGCTTGTGGCTGGGCTTGTATTGGAATCAATTTGGTATGGTAACACTAGATTCTTAAAGCTTTCATAACCAATCTTGCATTATAACTTTGCACTAATTAAGCTTAGAAATGATGTTGTGAGGCCTCCTCTTTATATATTTTTGGATTTGATCAGAATCAACCTCAACCATCCATCTTAAGATTGAGATGTGTGGTTAAGGATTAATTCAATTTTTGGAATTAAGTTTTCAATTATCCTCATCATGGCATTGGAAGAAGGGGTAATTAAGAGGCATGGAGGGCATGAATCTAGATATTTGTGGCATTTATGGCCTAGGGATGTCTTCCCAAGAAATGAGGTCATTTGATGATGAAAATATTCAAAATCAATTTACAAAACAAATTATTCTACAATTTTTCATGGAATTTTTAATTAGGCCTTGGTTTGGGTTAATTAGGTTTTAAGCATGATTAAGCACTTTGTGCTTAAATTGCTCAAATTAATCAGAATGCCTTGTTATGAGTCTCAAATTGGATTAGATTGGAATTGGAAGTCCACATTAGATTCATTAGAATTATATTCCCATTTATAATGTTTCCAACAATAAATAACAAAGGCACAAGTCTTTTGCAAAAGATTTGATAGGAAAGAGTAGTCTAGAGCACATAGGTACAAATTTGGCATTTTGACTCAAAATGGACTAATCAAAGTTAGCTAGCCTATAAATTGAATTTCCCCATTTGGGGATACCCTAACCAAAATCAACATTTGAATATGTTAGTTTCACATCATTTTGTGTGTTTTAGTGTTTTTAGGCCAAATTGTCCATTTTGGGTGGAAACTAGCCAAAAGCCTATTTGGAGGTTATCAATGGTTAGTTTTAGGTGTCTACAGTTTGCCCTTATTTGGGAAGGCATTTAAAGATATAAGCATAGTAACATCTTATTAATGAATGAAAAGGTCTTGTATGCCTAGAACTACAATGATGATAAACTAATTGTATGATGCTCCCTCAAGGGAATGATTGACATAAGTAGGTCAGCAAACAGTCCCTTGACAAGAAAGAAATGAAATGAGGGGACCAAAAAAAGGAAATATGATGGGGTGAAAACATAATGATATGAAAAGTTAGTCAAAATAATTAATAATGTAAGTGGGATGATGCATGATGGTTTGCCTAAAGGTGGTTATAAGCATTGTACCTTAATAGTGGTAACATGGTATGATGACACAATGATTTGCCCAAAGGTGGTTATAATTATTGAGAAGATGGAGCTGACCTAGTTAGGATAGACATTTAAGATAATAACATGCCCCTATATGGGTAAAAAAAGTAAAATGGTGACAACACAATGATTTATCCAAAGGCAGTTATAATCATTGAGAAATGTAGGTGGGATGGTGTGCAATGATTTACCCATAAGCAGTTATAATCATTAGACCCCAAGTATGGAAAACATGATAAAATTGGATGAGGATGATTATAACTTAATATAGAGGGTAATGATGAATTAGAATAACCTACTAGTAGGGAAATTCTCATATGAACTAATAAAGGTTGAAATTATTTTGTGATTAATTACTCTATTTGGGATATGATTGGGATTGGAATCAAGATGTCAGTGCTGAAGAGATACCACCATTCTTGAATAGACTTCTTGAAGCTAAGGTTTATTGTAGTATGTGATGGTAGGATTTATGATAGAACACCATAAATACATGGCCAAAATATGCATGAGGACTAACTCCCACAATCCAATAGTCAAGAGAAAATAATGCACCAATGATAGAAATAATGATGACAGTGTAAACATATGAATATGGATGGATTCAAGTGTAAGTGAGGGTAAGGAATAACCTAATGAACACACATAAACTAAATCAAGGCAACAGTCTTAAAAATAAACAAATAGGTAGACAAACAAACAAAATATGTAAAAACTAAACAAACAACACAATAAAACCCCTACAAACATTACCCCTAAAAAATAGGCAACAACTTGACAAATGAACAAAATGGGGGAATAGAAGAAAATGAAAGGGGTGGTTGAGATATCTCCATATGGACTAGGTAAGTGGATGTTACCTACATATTTCCATCAATGTAATAACCAATAAAAAAACTTTAGGCCAAATGTAGTTCTCCGAAGGAAAGGGAAGAATATGATAACTGAGGAAAATAAATAGAATAGATGTGATAGAAGAATAGGAATGGTCTTGAAAAATGTTAAGTTTGTGAGATAAAAGGCCAAAAAGGAAGGGGAAACTAAATGATAATTTATTTTCTTGTATCTTAGTAAGGGTTCCTAGAATCATTAAGGCCAAGAACTGGTCAATGTTTTTGGAAGTGTTTTAGAGTGTCACAACTCAATCAAGAATTATGAGACACTAAATGGTTCAAGCTCATAAAATATAAAGAGTGTTCATACTTAGGTTGCTCACAAAATGTTGAGAGTGTTCATACTTAGGTTGATCATAAAATAAAGAAAGAATTCATACTTAGATTGCTCATAAAATGGTGAGAGCATTGGGAAAAGGGTGAATGAGCTAACCTCAATAAGTATTGAGCACTACCTACATAGTCCTAGAATAGGACCTCAAGTTACTATAGTTCCACCCTTATAGTGGAGGAGTTTGAATAGGGCAATAACCAATTCAAACAAAATAGGCACAATTGGTAAAAAGACATAGTAGGGCATAAGAAGTGGCAAGTTGGTATATCAAGGAATAGTATTTCCCTTAGTTTTCCCATAGGTCGTTATAACTAGGACATAATGGCATAGATCAATGGTAATAATTTTCCCAAAGGTGGTTAAAATTAGCAACAGGACCAATGGTAGGAAAGGACTAACAAATGAAGGATGCAACTACCAAAACTTCTATCACACTATCCCAAAATATGACCTCTATTTGAAGTTATTGAACTAAATGATGAACTAATCAGATACCTTTGATGCTAAAACTACGTAATGAATGATAAAAACCAAGGTAAAATGGGATAGGCTTTAGAACACACTGGGTTGATAGGTCAGAAATGGAAAGTGGATATGGGAAAGAGGATGGATAAGAATGGTATGTGTACAAATAATAATAGTGACAAAAAGGCATAACTAAAATGGTCCTTATAGACAATACACCTTAACATTCAAGCATAGTACCACTTGAGATGAATAATATTCATTGGCTCTAGAAGTTCATCACCATATCATGTGGAAAGCATGTATGCTTTTGATCCATAATATGTAGTTATGATGAAAGGCCCTATCCAATTTGATTTAAATTTCCATTTATGTTTTTTCTCAGCTGTGGGATTCTTTTGGTTTTCTTTGAGAACAAGATCACCAAGTTCAAATGTTTTGTACTTCACACATAAATTATAGTGGCCTTTGATTTGATTATGATATGCTTGAAGATTTTTGAGTGTAGCCATGTGTTTTTCATCAAGTAGATCCAACTCTTACAGGTGAGCTTCTAGATAGTCATGATCATCCTAGACATGCTTAAAAGAGATGTGTAGTGAAGGAAATTATACCTCAATGGTAAGGATGGTTTTATTACCATAAACAAGTTATTATGGATTGGATCTTGTGGGGGTATGATGATCGGTACGCTATGACCAAAGGGTAAGGAATATCTAGAGGTGACAGTCACGACTAGCATTATTAACAATCTTTTTGAAAATATTGATAATGGTTTTCTTAGATGCCTCAGCTTGGCCATTACCTTGAGGGCAATATGCTATATAAAAGTTTTGTGTGATGTTTTATTTGGTACATAATTGGTCTACATCTTTTTTTTCTAATGACCCTCCATTTTAAGATATAATATCAGAGGGGATACTGTAGCGACATATGAGATGATTGAATATGAATTTGGAGATTTGCTTTCCAGTCACGTAAGTGAGGGTTATAACTTTAACCCACTTAGTGAAATATTCAGTGTTGGTAAGGATATGTTAATGGCCATTAGATGAAGTGGGGTTAATCTTCCTAATGATGTCAAGTCTCTATGTATAAAATGGACATGGTGTCAACATCAGTTTCAAAGTTTTTATTGGGGCATGAATAGAATTAGCATGTAATTAAAATTTATCACATTTCTTTACATATGTAGTGGCATCTGTATCCATTATGGGCCAATAATAACCAATATGTAAGAGATTTTTGGATAGGATTGCCCTGCTATAATGGGTTCCACATACTCCTTCATGAACTTCTCTTAACATTAATGTAGACTCTACCAAACTTAAACAATGAAGCAAAGTTCCATCAAAACTATGGTGGTAAAGAGTGGATCCAAGTAAAGTATAATTAGTGGAATGATGAATGCAGGATTTGGTTTGTTTTTTAGATAGGTTAGGTAAAAAACTTGGTTATGAAGTTATTTTTAAATGTCTGAGTACCACATAGAATTAGGACCAACAATATCACAAATCATGGCAATGATTAAAGGTTCATGATCTAGTACCAACAAATTCTCGATGAGGAACTAATACTATTTAGATTTATCTATTTATCGAATCAGAGAGCTAATAGTAGTCATAGTATCTATAGTTTTTTAACTAGCCCTCAGTATATGATCAAACTAAATGTTGGAAATCTGGTTTTTAAGAGTGTTAACCATGGATTTATATGGAACCAACTTGTTATCTTTGGTCTGAAAATGATTTGTGACCTAATTAATGATTAACTAAGAATCACCATAAACTTGAAGATGAGATATATTCTTATACACTACTTATCTAAGTCCTAAAACAATTGCTTCATACTCAAACATGTTATTTGCACAAGGAAAGTTGATTCTGAATGATTTATGGATTAGATCCCCTTGTGGTGTAATAAACAATAGGCCTATCCTTGATCCATGCATAGTGAATGAACCATCAAAGTAAAGCTTCCAAGGTTACTCCTCAAGGGATGTGTCTATGATGGTCATGATGGATTCATTAGGAAATGGAAAGTTGAGTGGCTATGTGTCCATGAGAGGTGCTTCAGCAAGTTGATCTACAAGAACTTTTCCTTTGATTTCTTTCTAATTAACATACTCTATGTCAAACTCACTAAGAAGCTTGATCCATTTATCCATTCTACCTTATAAATTTGTCTTAGATAGTAAATACTTGAGTGGATCTACCTTTGAAATGACCATGGTTTTATTATTCAACATCTAATGGCATAGTTTTTAAGCTATGAAAACTATGGATAGATAAGCTTTTTCAATAGGTGCATAGTGTTGGTTGAATATTTTGTCGATCAGCATACTGATAAACAAAATATTTATGATCATCCAAAGTAGGAAGATTGGTCATCCAAATGTGTAAGTTTACCACATCAAAATGGGACTAATCTCTCCTCTAATCAATGGGAGGTTCCCTATAGATATGTTATATATATAGATAAAAAATAATACTCAAGGGTAGAATAAACCATCCATCTCTCTTTATTTAAAGATGATGTGTGTAAATCAAAGGGGAAATCTTAAGGGAAATGATAAAAATCACTCCTCTTCTTTCAAAAGTATTACTCAGCAAACCATAAGAATCCTTCTGATAGTAATTGCAAAATGTAACCAAGGAAGTAGTAACCAATAGATTGAGATGTAGCAAAAAGTCTCCACCTCAATCATGCAAGAGTGAGATACGAAGGAAAATGAGGTAACAAAGACATCCCAAGGTCTTTTACATAGAAACAAAAAAAAAAGACACTAAAGGTAATTGTGGGGGCACAAAGTCTCTCCATAGTTAGCTTCAGGACACCTTCCTGACTACTTTTGCTATTTCTTCTTATTGAATTAAAGGAACATAAAATATATTAAGGAAAAAGACATAAGAACAGTTTCCCCAACAATAAAGATATCATAACACAAAGTCTGAAAAGTCACTTGTTTTCTTATTCTAATAACAAAATATGATCAACAATCTGAGCTCAAAGTCTTAGTAATGCCTTTCAATTTGGGCAGAGTTTTGTTTCTGATAATCAGAGAGAGAGATATCTCTAACAACAAGAGAGTCCCTTATATAGCCTCTTCTAGAAGGACTCAGGAATAGTAACACATCATGTTGCATTGAATTTTGTTAAGAAGACATGCTAGAATTTAGGGGCATTTACCCATTTAATTTTCTTAATGCAGAGAAATGGGTAACACTATTCAAAGTTAGCATCTTTCAATATCCACCTAGCAGTCTACTTCTAGAAACATATCTAATGCACAAATGTTTTTGGTCATTCTTGCTCTTTACATTCCTCTTAGTGGTTCTTCCTTTGAACTTGTTGCTAAAGCCTTTGAATACATTTGGGTCTATGCTTAAACTTGCAAGGATCAATAGCTATTTCATTGTCACGACTTTGACATCCATAGGCATGTCACTTTCCTCAACAATTCCTTTGACTTTGTCATTTGATGTTTCCCAGAGGGGACCTACCTTTTGGGCCCTTGAGAAAAGGTCTGCTTTGGGTCAAGAAGAGCCCCCCACAAGGGTATCTGCCCTTTGGGTGGTCTTCAGATGGCCTTCGGGCTTCTTTCTTTTAGTGGGCTTTATACTTTATTTCCTTCAGACAAAATGTCTGAAGGAATTCCTTTGGGTAATTTGTCCAAAGGAAGTCTTCCTTACCTCATCTTTCTGTTGGGCTTTACATTTATTTTTTGAGCAAATTCCTTCAGACAAATTTTCTGGAGGATTTCACTTTTTCCTTTTCTTTGTTCATTTTCTTGAAGGAATTCACTTTGTCTATTTTACCGGGGGAACTTTTCTGAAGGAAATCCCTTTGCTCTTTTGGCCTTTGAATTGGTCCATTTGTCCCCTTTCTTCCCTTTACAAGGGCTGTTTGAACTCCAAATTAGCCTTTCAAGTTTTTTCAATGGTTCACTTCAGCTTTTGAGTGTCCTCCGAAAGGGCTATTGGCCCCTTGGAAATTTGCCTTAGTCAATTTTATGTGAATCTCAAATTGTGACACGTGGTAGCATCCGTTACTCTTAGAAATATAGTGAAATGAGGCTTGGAAGGAGACACTTGGCAGCATCCACTGAGTTCTATTGGGTTTTTGTTTCCTTCCTTAGTCACTTTTGCCACAGAAATTCCCTTCGCAAGGGCACTTGTGTCTTTGACACTTCGGGCACTCCTTTGAACTTGTCGCTTGAACCGACTGATTGAACCAACTTTTGTTCAATAGTTCAATGGTTCATTCCCTTATTTCTATTGACCGCTTAAACCAAGATTCTTTGAAACAAGCCTCGTTGAACCCGTTGAACCTTGAACCCATTGAACCTTTGAAACAAAGTGGTTTAATGGTTCAATGGTTCAATGGTTCATTCCTTGAAAATGATTGTGTTGAAAACTTATTCTTTTGATTGAACCTGCTTTTAGAAGCCTTTGAACCTGCTAAACCATTAGTCCATCACTTCCTTGTTCTTTCTAAGCTCTTTGATATTCATCACACTGGTTGACCTTTTGAACATATGAACTCATTGAACTATTTGGTTCAAGGTTCAACGGTTCAATCATTTCATTCTTTTAATTTGGCTAAGTCCTTTTGATCTTTTTGAGCCAAACGCGTTGAACCATTTAGTCGTTGAACCTGTTGAACCATTGAACCCATTAAACCAAAGTGGTTCAATGGTTCAAGCCTTCTTCTCTTTCCTAAGTGTTTTGAATCTATTGAACCTTGAAGTGGTTGAAATTTAAACCTTGACAAATGCACTAAACTCTTGCTGCTAATGTTGAACCTTTGAACCCATTGAACCTGTTGAACCAAAATGGTTCAAGGTTTAACGGATCAATGGTTTAATCCTTGCTTAGAAGCTTGCCAATGAACTTTTTTGGTTGAACCTTGTCATTGAACCAACTTTGAAATTGCCTAAGTGTTGAGAGCTTGCTTCTTTCTTGTAGAGTCTATAGAAATCAACCTATGAAGCCTGTAGAACTTGCCTTGCAGAGTCCATAGATTTAAGCCTACAAAGTCCATATTTTCAAGCCTACAGAGTCCATAGATTCAAGCCTATAGAGTCCATAGATTTCTAGAAAAGCTTTGAAAAATGAAGAACTTGAATGCTCAGAACAATTCTTGAAAAGGGGAGAGAGGATTTTGGTCTATTGAACCAAAATAGTTCAAATGTTCTCCCAAAAATGAGTGATATTTTTGGGGGACAACAGATAGTTACGTTCATATGTAACCAAGGTAAGGCTTAGGTAGTAAATAATATTCTCCTTTCCTTTGTCATCATGTTGAGCCAAGAGTGCCCCTAGGGCATGATCAGTAGTTGATAGGTATAACAAGAATTGGATTTCCTGGCATAAGAGGTAATAAAATAGGTGGATTGACAAGATAATATTTGATTTGTTGAAAAGCTATTTGGTAGTGATCATCCTAGTGAAATGTAACTCCTTTATTCAAAAGGCGCATAAATGGATGGAAATTGACTACTAACTAAGAGATGAAGCATTGGATGGACTAGTCTTACCCTACAAACTATGAAGTTGCTTCAAATTAGTTGGTGGTGGCATCTTGGTTATAGCATGGACTTTAGCTAGATCGACTTCAATACCTCTACGAGGCATGATGAAGCCTAGTAATTTTCTTTAAGTTACACCAAATACACATTTCTTTAGATCAAATCTAACTTTCTACTTTCATAGTCTTTCAAATATCTTATGCAGCACGGCTAGATGGTTAACTCTAGTCTTGGATTTTCCTAATATGTCATTGACATAGTATTCAACAATATCATGCATCATATCATGGAATATGAAAGTCATGGCTATTTGATATGTAGCTCCCACATTATTAAGGCCAAATGGCATCACCTGATAACAAAATGTTACCCATGGGGTGGTGAATGTTATTTTACGTTTATCTTCTGGTACTATTTTGATTTAATTGTATCCTAAAAAGCCATCCATGAGTGAAATCATTTCATAACCTATTGTGGAGTCAATAACCATGTTGATATTAGGTAATGGTAAATCATCTTTAAGACAAGTTTTTTTGATGTCTCAAAAACTATTACAAATTCAAATTCCTTTAGGCTTTTTGCTAATAGGAATAACATTAAAGATCCATTCTGAGTAGTCAATGAATCAAATACATCCTACTTCTAAGAGTTTTTCCAAATATTTCTTTACTAATGCAATAATGTGAGGATGCATCTTATGAATATTTTGTTTTACTAGTTTGGCATCAGGATTAACCACAAGGTAGTGTAGAACTAAGGTGGAGTCTAATCCTAGCATGTCAGAATAGGCCCATGAAAATATATCCACAAACTCTTTCAATAGAACTACAAAGATGTTACATTCCTTTTCAATAAGGGACACACCTAATTTTATCCATTTCAAGTCTGATAGGGTCTCAATGTTTACATCTATTGTATCTTTGACTAGGAGGGTTGAACTATCCTCTAGGATAGTAGGTAGTGACTTGAACTATTGGACTATGTTAAGGTCCTCTATTAGGACTTGCTCTTCAACTTCTCGTAGACATGATGAATCTAAGTCTCCTAATAGGAGTTTTGGCCATGTAAAAAGATAGATATAAATTTTTAGAGAATTTGATCAAATACTTGTTATTACTCAAAAATAAACTGAGATCCATAGGCAAGTCTGTCATTAGTGGTCTCCTAGTCTAAAATTGAAGAATAATGAGCACCCCCATATAATGGCACCTAAAATAGGTTTTCATCACTATACTGGCCTTTATCTTTACTTTTTCCCTAGTCAAAAAGTGCCTCAAAGAGGTTTTCACTTTGGGACCTCAGTGTTTTATTTATTTATTTTTGGCTAAAGGTGTTCACACACTATCTAAAATAGTCTACAGGATTTAATGTGATCGAGAATCCTGATTTGTGATCTCCCAATGGAACATTGTCTCTAAGGCCTTAGAAATCATAGAATGCCTCATCATTTTGGAACTCATCAATTAATAGACTAGATTCTTCTTGGTCCCAATCTATCAGTTAGGGATAATATAATGGCAATGGATTGTGATTAATGGCTTGGATAAGGGTACAAATGTCATTATTATCAAACATGATGGTTTTAGTTAGGTCATCAAAGGTGAGGCTATGATCAAACTCTACTTTATTGTCAGTATCATCATCACTAGTCGTTGGTGATGGAGCTTGAATAAAATATGTGGGGTCACCACCAAGTGGTTTAAATCTAAGTCTATAAGGTATTTCATACTTAGTCATATAAATTAGCTCGATGGTTCCTTGTAGATTTAGTTCAAGGCCTCATCCTTCATAATTATGATGCTCCATGATCTCAATGGGAGTAAGATACTTTGCATTCTTATAATAATAAACTTGGTTGTCATTGTATAGACATGATTCATCCCCTTCAAGAGGGTTAGATCCTAGGCCAGATACTAGTACAAATGTGATAGGTCACTTATCTTGAGGTTATTAGGGAGGAGTAAGATAAAAAGTTGGTTTAGATGATGTTTTCATAGTTTGGATATGATGAGATTTAGTTAATCCATTTCCCACAACATTCCTATTATGGTTGAATTGCTTTGGTCTTTCATGATTATTGGCCTATGCTAGTTATCATGATTGTTATTGATTGGGTGTTAGTCATTTCCCTAATTGGTACCTTAATTTTGATTAGTTTAATTGAGATTTATGACTCCCTTATTTATGAGCATTCGCTCGATCAAAAAACCTTTGTCAATGATCTCTTCGAATGTATGTGTACATTGTAGTTCTAGATGATAGGCTATCTCACTATGAAATTTTTAGTAAACACAAAAAATAATTGTTTATCTAGTAAAATATGGGTGAAATAGCTTGCAAGGGCCCTCCATCATTGTAAATAACTTGCAAAACTCTCCCCAGATTTTTGCTTTGCTTGTGTCAGGTCTACTAATGAAATCTCATGTTCAAGATTATAGGAAAAGTGTTGCATAAATTTATCAGAAAGATCATGAAAGTTCATTACTAAATTCTTGGGAAACTTTAAAAACCACCCAAGGTTTGTCCAACCAGACTCCTTGGAAACAAAAATAAAAGGTATACGTCACTATATATCACTGGTTGACATGCGACAAAGAATTCATTCAAATGAGCTTTAGGGTCACCTTTCCCTTTATACTCATCAAATTTGGGTGGTTCGTATCTTGGAAGAAATGGTATCTACAAATACTCCATTTTGAATGGATAGGAACACACATCATCGAATTTGAACTTCTTAGTCTGCTTCCCCACCTAAATGGAATCAATCACATCCTTCATTAGTTGTAATTCTTAGGATAGGAAACTAGAAGGTATATTGGTTTGAGGGAGAATTTGTGTTTGGATAGATGGTTGGGAGGTCACAAGTGGAACACTTTGAGTAGGGTATGATGGAGACACCTATTGGGGTATATTGGCTTGGTTGGGGAATAGACCATGAATATGCATACATGGATTGGGATGTACTTGAAATTGCACATTTGGCTATGTGATATTCTAGTTTGGGTTGATGATAAAGGTTTGAATTAGAGGATTTTGTATTTGGGATGAAGGGATATAACTATATTTTGCTTATTTTCATTGAAAAGGGACATGTTACCAACTAATCAAACCTTGTTGTTGAGTGGGAACTTGTGAACTAAGACCCTGTCTCTAGATTTGTGGAACATTTAGAACCAATGGTTGTTTAGTAGGTACTTGAGAAACATGGGGACCTCCTTGTGGCATGAATCCCTATGAGGTAGTGAAAGTAGGTTACACATTCAACATCTATCGCTGACCAATATTTGCATGTTGATGACTAGTCATTACTTGGTTTTGGACTAGCATATTAGTCTATGACTAAAGAGGTATGTTTGTGTTGCCTAATGAGGTGAAATATTTTTTCCCCCTAATTGAAGTGGTAATGTATTCATCCTTTGTTGCATTGATACACTAGATTGTGTCTATTGTTGTGGAATACCACTTGTTACTTGTTGAGGGGGAGTAGGATTCATCACATTTTGCCATTGAGGTGTAACATTAGCCTTTTTTTATTATCTAGTCGTATAGGTTGTACACTTAAGGAAGCAACTGCTTTAGGTTGGGGTATAGAAAATCTTATTCCTTGGTATGATGATCTACTCATGGGATTATCTATAGGCACACATTGATATCTAGTTTTTTATGCATTATTACCTCTTTGATCAAGGTTAGATGTTGTTTACACATTATCTACTATGTTTGGCTCACTATTCTATGTAGAAACTAAAGACATTTCTTTAATAACTAGCATATGTATTAGGTTATCTATTGAAGTAGTTTATACAAATGGGTTAAAACTCATATTTTCTTATCTAGTTAATTCCATCAACACTCTTGTTGAAGATATTAGGTCAATGAGAGGCTTACTTACCATGTTCATCTAATTGAAATAATGTGCTAAATTTAGGTAAGTTTGGTATGCTATGTGTATTTAGTTAAAGTGATCTTCTATTATTTTTTTGTCTCAATTGGGTATACTAAGGTCTTGCTATGTTGTTTGGACTAGAGCCAGAGGATTGCTAGAAGAACCCTGTTGATCATAAATGATGTTGTGGGGTACTCTTACTAGACTTGGTAAAATTTCATGGGGGGATTCTATGGGAAACTTATCACCTAACTCTATGGCCCTAACCAAAATCTCATCTTTTTTCTCTAACAAATGTCATTAAAAAAAATGGATCATACATGGAATACATATTGGTAGAGTATGATTGTTGGATTGCCGGCTCACCCACTATTGGTATTATAGATAAGTATTAGGTTGTTTGTTCTTGGTCCTACTCTGTGTAAGGTGGTCTGTTAACCAAATAGTTAGTAGATGGATCTTGGCTTTGTGCCCCTAATTGAGTATTATAAGAGGGATAACAGTCCATATCATAAGCAATGTTATCCACATAGGGGTCTTACACCATTTATTCATGCGCAACTACATTACTAATCCATGGATTGTTAATGAGTCCACTACGAGTGTAGGAATACATGTTGGGATCCATAGTCAATGATTGGCGATAAAAGGTCAAAGAGTTCTACAAACTCTAAAAAGGACAAAACCTAAAATAAATGATGCCTTCAACTTGGTCTATATTTGTCAAAAGGATCAAAAGGTTTATTCAAATATTTATAAGGAAATCAGCTAGTGTAAAGTATCTAATGTTTCACTATTCACACAAAGATAAGCAAGTAAATGGACCAAAAAAATCAAAATGCTAAACCCTAAGGTCGAAGTGTTTCAAATAAGTCTAATTTAGAAAATTAAAAGTTGCTAGGTCATTTTACCAAAAATGGCATCAAAAGATAGGCTCAAACAAGGCATGTGCTAGGACTCTTGGCCAAATGACATCAAAAACTAGACTTTTAAAATAGATTAAAGTTTTAATCTAATAGATTTGAAATACTTCTAACAAACACTAGGCATTCAATTCTTAGACATAAACTTGATCAACTAGGTATAAGGTATGAAATAACAGGCACTTTTAGAAATAGTTTATTTTCTCATAAATAATGGTATAAAACTTGGTTTTTTTTTATAAACAAGCTAGACAAAGGTGAATAGTATAACTTTGCCTTAAACAAATGATTAAAAATACACTTGGGTCAGTCTTAATATGTAGGAACAAATTTGGAATTCTATGCAAGAGGGTCTATTGAACAAAGTTTGAAATTATTTAGGTAGCGTAACAATGCTATACTACCCAAAAGGTGTGACAAAAAAGGTTTTTTTCAAAAACTCTCTAAGGCAAAGAAAATTTTCCACAATTTTGACAACATAACACTACCCTTCTTAACTCAAAATGTTGTGGTGTATAGACTTAAAGTAAAAGTGTTTAGCACAAAATGGCTTAAGTATATCAAGTGATGATAATGATAATGAGTCTAAAATGACCTTCAACCTAAATTATAAATTAAAATTAAGTTCCCTCAAGTTTGGTGCAAATGGTGAACCCACATAACACATCAACCCTATGAATTTTTAAAGATGTAATTTTGAATTTAAATTATAAGTGAAGGACTTAAACAAATTTGGTAAAGGTCTAGACTCAATTGGGTAGCATAACTACACCAAAGTGGATGATATGACTCAAGATTTTGATGTAATTTGAACAAGGCAAATAGATGATCTCACATAGGTAGCATAATGCCTCTATGTTCAAAGAAAAATGAGGACCATGTGTTTAGTTTGGAATTGTTTGTTTACACCAAGTTGTGACTCCAAACAAGACTTTAATCTAGGATAAGACCAACTAATTAATCATCCTTAGATCCTAAAATAATAAGGTTTCTTAGTACTATTAGAATCTATCAATATACATCACTTGAGAGGACTTAAAGTGTTCATCCAAAAGTAAATGTACATTATATAGTAGGGTTTTTACACCCCCCATTCTCTCAAATGATAGTACTATGACATGGAATTTGAGGTGCACCTTGTACCAACAATACTTATATGGCAAGTGGTAATTTATATAAATTCTAATAAGTTTATGAATGATCTAGGGGAATCAATTGCATATTGACTTTCATGCCAAAAATATAAAATAAAAGCATGGATTTTAGGTCTGTATCACTCGATTTGTTGTAAAAAGGTCTAGTCCTTTTTACAACCAATACATCATGTTGTTTGATTAGTGTAGTGTGATTTCAAAAGTGTCACTACATCCCATGTGCAACTCTCAAAGAGTCAAATGAAGTCAATGCTAGGATATGAAACCCCAGGTCAAAGCTTCCCTAAAGAACTTATAGGAGGTGATGAAGTCCAATCACAATCCAAGATGCATAAATAAATAAAGCATGAAAATAGAAAGACTTTTGGGGTCATTTTCAAGGTCACCCAAATTTTGACAAGTTTTTGGGGAGTGCCTTAGATGACTTTATTTCTAAGCCTTGGACTAGGATACTTGCAATAAGAATGGCACATTTGATTCCAAGGGCTCCTTATAGGGGACAAATGGAAGATCATACATTCAAAATTCTTCTTTTTTCCAAACAAGTTTAATCTAATCAACTATTTCAAACAATAATTAACAAGTGTGTTCAGTTTTAAACCCAAATGAAATGTTTGGTGGTGTTCATTTGACCCCTTGGTCTTAGTTTTAAACTTTGAAAACATTCACAAAAAACACTTAAATTCTTTGTTAATTACTAAAACAAGGTTCCTAATCCATTTTTAAGCATGCAAAAGTGATTTAAAAATGTATTAAGCAAATTTTAAACTTGATCCTATAGAAAAATTATTAGCATATCCCTTAGATTTGAAGCCCTTTTGAATTTGAAACAAACAACTTTGGACAAGTAGATCTTGGGTCTATGGTTTTTGAAAAACATAGTGGCTGACGTCAATCAATACCATTGACATCGATTATGGCCAACCAAGATCTGAGCAATGTCAGTTCTGCTGACTGACATTGGTTAAGCCAAGTAACTGATGTCAGTATTTCTACCAATGTTGGTTATTATGTAAAATTGTTAAAACCAAAAATAGAAAAATAAAGTTATAAATCCAACTTTCAATAGCTTTAAAAGATTAAATAAGTTTTTTAAGGTTGTAAAAGGATCTCCTTTAGTTTTAGGATGTGTGTTGTCCCACCAAGCGTGCCATTATGTTATCTAGGAATTTGACTCAAGAGAGGATGGTTAGTATGGTGTTAGTTCCAAAATGAAAACAAAATGAAATGAACACACTAATAGCATAACATCTCTAGGTCTAGACACTAGGGAGAGCTTAGCTAAAAAACATGAAGGAAACATACAACTAAAATTCAAAAGAAAACTCTTTTACCTTCCTTATATGCTCCAAAATGCTTGTTGTGGTGGCTTTCTCAGCTTTTACTTCTGAATTCCTTGGCAATAGAAGCATGATAACCTCCATATCTCCTTGTCACCTTTGGCTTATGACTTGGATTAGCTTGGAATAGATTTGGCATGGTAACACTAGTTGCTTGAAGCTTTTGGAACCAATCCTGCATTATAAATTTGCACTAATTAAGCTTAGAAATGATGTTGTGAGGCCTCCTATTTATATATTTTTGGATTTGATCACAATCAACCTTAATCATCCATATCAAGATTGAGATGTGTGGTTGAGGATTAATTCATTTTTTGGAATTAAGTTTATAATTATCCTCATCATGGCATTGGAAGAATGGGTAATTAAGAGGCATGGAGGGAATCATGGAAGGCATTGATGAGGTATGGAGGGCATAAATCTAGATATTTATGACATTCATGGCCTAGGGAAGTCTTCCCAAGAAATGAGCTCATTTGATGATGAAAATATTAAATATTCATTTACAAAACAAAATATTCAACAAGTTTCCATGGAATTCTTCATCAGGCCTTGATTTGGGTTAATTAGCTTTTGAGCATGATTAAGCACTTTGTGCACAAATTAATCAAAATGCCTTGTTATTGGTCCTAAATTTGATTGGATTGGAATTGGAAGTCCAAATCAAATTAATTATAACCATATTCCCATTTATAATGTTTCCAACAATAAATAACAAAGGCACAAGTCTTGTGCAAAATATTTGATACAAAAGAGCAGTCCAGATCATGCAGGTGCAAATTCGGCATTTTGACTTGAAATAGATTGATCAAAGTTAGTTGGCCCATAAATTTCATTTCCCCATTTATGGATACCTTGACCAAAATCAGCATTTTATTATGCTAGTTTCACATCATTTTGTGTGTTTTAGTGTTTTAAGGCCAAATCATGGATTTTGGGTGGAAATTAGCCAAAATCCTAGTTGGAGGTTATCGGCGATCAGTTTTAGGTGTCTACAATTCTCCCTCATATTATTTGATATTCAAAATGAAATATATTCCTCAACCTCCTTTATTCAATAAATACATTAAACATCTATAAAATGAACCTCTTACTACTCAAATTTCCAACATCGATATAAGAGGTATAACACCTAGAATTTCTTATAATGGGTCAATAGATCCTACCCTTCACCTTAAAACATTTGGAAATATTTACAAGGATTTAACCAAATTAAATACCTTTTCCACTACTAATATCCTATCCAAAACCCTCATTACACTTATAGTTTTGAGGATTTAGTAGATGTTTTAGTGCAAAAATTCCAAACTAATAATCTTCCTGAAAACACTTTGGCCCATTTCATTAATTTCAAACATGAGAATAAAACTACTCAAGCCTTTATTAAGAGATGGAAGAATTTTTCAAACAAATTTAAACATAACATGGTGGATGATAATCTTTTTCATCTCTTTACAAATGCCCTATTTCCTAAGTTGTGATATTGAGTCTATATTCTCTCTCTCCATGTACCTTGGAGGAGGCTATTGACCAAGTTAAAAGACAAGATTTCCTAAAGCATCAATTCAAACCACCCCAACCTTATGTGGGTCCTCATTTATTACTTAAGAATAAGAACCACAATATCATGAATGATGGTGTTATTGATTGCTATGACATCATTCACAATGTTTAAGCTGTCATTCTTAAACCTTCTTCAGTTTCAACTTCTTCTTCTCAACAATATACCAATCCTCATTTCTCTTCTCAAAATAATATAAATGTTCACAAACCTCTATCTTTAGCTGAATTTCTTAAGCATCTGCCTAAGCCTCTTTCATAATAATGTGACCTTACATGTCTTATGAAATCATACTATGATCCTATAAAGTTTTGTTGGTTTCATGTCATTTGGGGTCATTCTCATGACACTTGTAAATAGATTCATAATTTAGATATGGATTTTCTTCTTGAACCTTATTTTGATCATGATTCCATTATTCATAAGCATCAACAAACCTATGAAATTACTTTTAAGGACTATAAATCAAATGACAAAACTCAACCCTTAAATCAAGAAAATGCTCATTTAGCTATCTACAAGGACATTTCACCTAATCATCAACCATTTCAAGATACTCAAGACAAGTCTACCCCTTCCACCAATAACATAAAAATTCTTGTTGAACCAAATTTTGAATAAAATATGGTTAACATGACTAAAATGTGAAGGGTGGTCACTTTCATTGATTCCCAACCTATCTACACTCCTCCACATAAGACATCATGTTATCTAGGATTCTTATCCAACTCATTTAAATGAATTGAGACAAGAAGATATTATCACTTTTTATGATCTAATTTTTTATTCTCCCTTGGATAACACATCTCATTCTATTTCTACCACTCTTCCATCATCTTCCAATGCTAATGATAATCAAGCTTCTACTAACACTTATTATTCTAATTCTAAAAATCAACTTAAATCAACTAGTTCATCATCTCAATATGATTTACCACCTTTTTTTAAACCTTATTCTTCTTATCAAAAAAAATTCCAATGCTCTTTAGCTTTTCCTTCTGAGGATATCCTTAACCATTACACACCTTTATCTAACAACCTTCTTATGGGTTATGATGAATGGGATCCCATTGCAGAACTCATGAATCTCCCATCCTAAATTCCATTCCTTGAGCTCATGAAGACTTTCCCACATCATAGAAACCATATCATGAAGCTCTTATTGAAATGAATGTCCCTCATCCTGTAGACACCAAAATAGTGGTGACTCCCCTTGGCCCCTTTAACATGCCTAACCCACACTTTATTAATTTAAAATAAACTATTATTTTAAATTAATAACATCACTGTGGACACCTCACCATGGACACCTCACCTAGACACCTCGCCAAAGACTATTTCTTACCCTATGACTCACCCCAGGACTAAGTCCTTCATATCATAACTACCTAAGACCTATTCTAACCTTCTAACTAACCCTCATGCGTAATAAGCCTACCTTTTGACCGTTCTCCAATGGCAAATGCACTTGGTGGATGGAGAATAGGCTTCTTAACCCTTTTTCCCATTCTCTGGCCGTTGACGTCAGTCAAATGTTAGCCGATGCCGATAGGATCACCAACGTTGGTTACATAAACTAACTTTTAACATTGAGTTACGGCCTTCAATCAGTCTCTCTCTGTGTCTCTCCCCTAACTCTTTGCATAACGATGTTCACACTTTGAGACTAAGCATCAAAATTCTATTATCACTCTTAGGCTATAGAAACTCTGTAGAAATCACTCTAGGCATTGGGTTAAAAGCATTGTACAAGATCTTCAACATCAGCCTACAATAGGAACAAACATCCTGACACCCTTCGATCTTTAACAAAAAGTTAAGTATTCTTCTGGTTTCTATTTCAAAGTTCTAGATTAACTTAGTAATTAGTTTCTATTTTTCTATTTTTGAATACTGTAAAAGAAACCTGACTTCCTCCATGGAAGGGATGAAAAGCCTTCCTCTGACTCCCACCTTATTCTCACACCTACCTTTTACCTTTTGTCCTTCCTCAGAGCCTATTCTCCTTCTCGTAACCTTTCACAAACCTTAAAACTCCTAGAGTCCTCCGTCGACTATGGACATAACCTTGAGACCCATCCAAGGACTATTGCCCCTACCGACATCGGTAGTATAACCGACATCGACAACATTGACCAACTGGTGCCGATGGGAGTATCGACGTCGGTGACTGTGGAAGACTAATTGTAGGAATCAGGTATGGGTTATCTATTTCTCTTTCTTTAAGTCTTTCATTATTTCTCTTTTTATGACATTCTTTTCATTAAAAAGTGGACTGTCATCCCTTTAAGAAGTCTTTACACTTCTAGGACCGAGCATGTGCTTGGCAGTCCACCATATATCTAACATTTTATGTGTTTGAGTCTCTTTCTCTCTATAGGTGTCTTCCTCCACAGCCAAAGAGGAGCTCCTACAACGTCTGGATATGGTGCACAACTTAATCTGGGTATCATTTAACCCCTAACCATTATCTTTAGTTTCTTATTTCTTCTGAATGTAAAAAGCAAAAATGAGTAGAAACATTCTTGCACACCTGGTGGGACACTAGAGTTTTCCTTGGGTTCATTTCTTCTAAAAAGCAAACTTTCATATAGTTGCATTAGGAAAAAGATTTCTTCTTGCATCCTTCCTCTTCTTTCTTTTTATTTTGAAAAGAAATCATAAGCACAAGATAAAAGGAATATCTCTCTTTTTCTTCTTGTCATTTCTTTCTTGCATCTTAGATTAGTGAAATTCATACTCTTAACCTTTTCCATACTTGTTTGCATCTGAACAAAACATTTCAATTTGGGTTAAAAATAAATTGCATTTTCATTCCTGCTTGAATGCATTCTTAGCTCATCTAGTAATTAGAAAATGCATTATGAATAAATCATAGTGCACACATGTTACACTACTAGACCACAAGCACATCAAATTAAACATCTAAACATACTTGAGACAAGGCCCAACTAAGATTTCATCACCTAGTGGATACCTTACCCTTCCTGGTGATCCCACTTGGACTTCACTACCAAGGGGAGAACCCACTCTGTTCTCTGGCAGAGTATAAAGTATAGGCAAAGTATATATTGGCTAAGCAACCTAGCTTGGCTCTGGACTCATGAAGTGAGGGGAGCAAGCCCCTAGCACCAAGCCACATACGGAACCTAATACAGATTTTGAACACCAAAACATAACCCGAAACCAACCTTAGACTACCTCTTTTAGTACCCATTCTAAAAGCCCAATTCCCAAACACATTCTTCTAAGGCATAAGCCACCACGACTCTAAAATTTATTCTTAGGAATTTAACATTTAGAGGTTGCTTGCCATCATCTATTTTTCTATTCTTATCTGATTTTTTGAGCTGGTAAGGATGCATTATTCTGAGCTCCAAAAACAACTGAAAATTTTCTTTTTCTTCCAAAAACTTTTAGTTTTTTGAGTTTTTGGAAATACACAGTAACCGACATTGGTTTTTCCACTGATGTCAGCAAATCATTCTCACCGACATCAGTTATTTGATCGACATCGATAACATACTTAACTGACATCAATTTTTTCACCGACGTCGGTCACTGTCAACAAATTTTCTTCTCAATCAACAAGATTAAAACTCGACTTTTTTGCTGTAAAAAAAATTTTGGTTTTCTAAAGCTATAATACATAGTTTTTAGAACTTGAATCTATTTTTCCTTTGATGGTTTTGACATGTAGTCAAACCAAATCTCTTGTTGACCACACAAGGCAAGAACCACTTCCACCTTCGCCTTCTATATCAACTCACCAAATGGAGTATAATTCAGAAACTGGATGTACTCCTATCCAATCAACTCCAACTCAACCCCCTATTGTTCCCGAAGGGGATCAAGACTTTGAAAGGTTCCTTGAACTTAACATCAAGGCTCTTCAACACTATCTTGTGAGAAGCCAAAGTAACCCAGTTTATGGGATGCCAACTTCCTTAGTTGAAACATCAATCATATCAACAGCCTCCATTACTCAACCCATGGTCACCCAAGCCATTGCCTCAACTAATAATTTGACCATGGCCAATCTTCAAAGTGTGGCCTCTCCTTCTGTTTCTGGACCTACCTCCATTGGGGTTTCTATACCCCTCAACCATAAACCATTCAACAAAGTTCTACACCATTCTAGAACTTAATTGTCTCCATCCCACCTACTCTTGCACCCATAAATATAAGAGTGACTACCTATCCTTTAGCTAGTGTTGCCACCATCCAACCACCTCTGATGGCATCAAGTCAAGTTGTGCCTCCCAGCTTCATGACATAACCACCTTTGACCTCAACATCAGTCCCTATGACTAATTACCAATATGTTTCACCTATACAAGTGCAACCAACTACATCATACACTCCTCCTAACACCTTCCAAATGCCTTACAACCTATGGGGCACCCCACTTGCCAATCCATCAACTGATCTAATCAAGATGTTGATGGATAAGATGTCTAGTCTCGAGACATCTATTTTGGGTTCAAGAAGTGTTCTCTCATATGAATAAATCTGTAATGAACCCATTCATCCTTCGGTCCCTATCCGACCATATCCTAGTCAGTGGGAACTCCCCAAGTTTACTAGTTTTCAAAGTAAAGAGGACCCACAACAACATCTATGAGCATTTAGACATGCTTGCTAACTTATAGCCCATGATGATGCATTATTACTATGCACATTTCCCATGTCACTTTCTGGTGCTGCCCTCGATTGGTATAGTTTTATTACTAGTCACTCTCTATTTACATTCACTCAACTAGCTCAACTATTTCTCGACCACTTTTCAATCAACATAACTAAAAAGGTCTCCATCGTAGACCTATATTCTATCAGACAATTCGATGATGAATCAATAGCTGATTTTGTTGCCCGTTGGAGAGGCTTAATCAACCAACTCTCCTTTTCTTTACCTCAACCTGAGCTCATTGAGCTCTTCTCAAGAGCATGTGCCAAACACATCTCATCTACTTTGCGGGTCCAAACATTTTGCACATTTGATGAAGCCTTTACCATGGCTAGAAAGCTTGAACTCCATGCTATCAAAGAAGATAAAGTCAAACTGCGTAGTAAAAACCCCAATGCAAAATCAAATGACCCTTCTTCTAAATCTTCTTCTTCCATTTCCAAGTCTAAGGGATAAACAAATGCTGTGGTACTTAGATCATCATCATCTACCACAACTAACCAAACCGAACCTTCCACATCTCAAAGCATTACACGACAATTCCAACAATGATACGTATAGCGTCAATATATTCCAATAGGAGAATCATATGCTTTTGTGTTGGATAAACTAGTCAAACAAGGAGTCCTCAATCTCCCTCAAATTTAACCACCACCCCAATTTGATCCCTCATGTGCCATCCCTACATGGTATAGCGAGAATGACTTCTGTAATTATCCCCATGTCAAAGGTCATGACATAGACAATTGCAAGGCCCTCAAGAACGTTATTCAGGACATGTGAGATAAAGGTGATCTTGTTTTGGATAACCCGAATGTGTCACCTAACCAAAACATAGATATTTTTAGACAACCATTCCCTAACCATCCCCCTAGTCAAAATAGCATTCAGACCATAGCTGAAGACCCCCAAGAATGTAATATACGTACGATCGATATGGTTTCACCTTTTATCCCTAACCAACCTCTTCCATAGTCTGAAGAGGTTAGCCAACCTATTTCTCCACCATGGGTAGAAGAACCTTCTTCTCCTAATATCCCTCCATCCACTCCTCTTTCACACCTAGGGGAGTCTACTTTGGCTTCTCTTATATTGGAGGATGCATTAACTATACCAACGCCACTAGCCCCACCATCATCTTTCCTACTACTAATGGGGGACCATACCTTTCCTACTCTTTGACCACAAGTAAAAGGTGTCATCATCCCTATGCTTTATCCTTTCAAAAAACCACATTCTCCAATTCCTTCTCCATCAAGAGAAGAACTTGTCTCTTCATCTACTTCAACCGAAGAGGATCCAGTAATGGCTTTCTCTCACCTTTGGCCTGAGATCACTGCATCTAACACATTCCCCCTCTCGCAACCACCCAAATCTTCTAAAAAACAAATTATAAATCCTCGCACAATGACTTCTAAACCATTCTCTTGATTGGCTGAAAACTTAGGATTTCTCCATTCGAGGAATTTAGAACATGAGGCATTATCAGAGCGAATCAAAGTTCCTTATCTTACACATCCCACTTCATCTCATATTATTGATCCTCCTTTGATAGAATCTCCAAAAGTATCCAATGAGGATGAAGCTTCTACTTCCAAATCTTCAGAAGCTCAACTATCCACATCTGAACCTAAACCCTCACAGGCATCCACCATACCAAAACAGGTTAAATCCCTTAGTGTTTGTCCCATATCAAACCTCACTCACCCATAAGTGAAAGTAGATTTTAACCTCACCCCCCATAATAATGGTCCTCATACCATATTAAAGAAGACTACTAAACCACATCGGAGAACTCTTCCTCCACCATCACCACTGCCCTCTATTTTGGGCCCACACCCTTCTACCTTAATAGGAGTGCTCCCCACTCCAACGCCCATTAAAAATAAATTGCCTCCATTACTCCCTTTACCTACCAAAAACATACTTCATTCGAAAAATTTGGCACCTCTCACAAAGAAAGTGTCGTCTACATGAGTGGCCATAACACCAACCAATAAGGTGGTATAAAAAATGCCCTCAACAACTCCAAAACAAAAGTTGTCAACATCTACTACATCAACAAGCGAAAACCCATTAGTAGGTTCATATGCTTTGTTGCTATGCCAACTTTTGCAAACTTCTAGCATCACTCTCCCACCTATTAAACCATTTCAACCTCTCGGATCAAAACCATTTTGGTTTGATGACAGTAAAATTTGCCTATATCATTGCTCACCTGGGCATGATACTGAGAATTGTTGTGCTCTCAAGGTTGTCATTCACCAATACTTGGAGAAAGACACCCTTCTTGTTGAGGATACTATCAACAAATATCTAACACCATCTCATGTCTCTCAAACCTCTTCACCTTCATCAGGGTCCCATCATTAGACTATGGTCCCTTTACCTCCTTCGCCCCCTTTATTCGAGATTAACACCATCAATGTGGCCACTAGGTCCAAAACTTTAAAGGATAATGCAAAAGAGAAGGTTGTTATTCCTTGGACCTACCCATATTTTAAACCTACTCAACCACCAAAACCCAAGATTTCTATTTTGGGTACATCCCAACCAACTTCTTCAGAGGTAATCCATGATTCTATGGTGAGACAACTCCACCAGACTCCTATGAAAATGAATTTGTATGACCTCATTAAAATCTCTCCACAAAATTGTCAAGCTTTAATTAAAGATTTATAGGCAGTGAAGGTCCAACCCGAGAACCCCCAACCACTAGCTGCCTTAGTCCAATCATTACCCACCGTCGCCTCTATTACCTTTAGTGATTCTGAAATTCCTACCTCCAACTTGGAAGATCAGGATGTTGCCCTTTTTATCATAGCTTACATTGATCAAACTCACGTTAAGCGAGTTATTATTGATGGGAGTGCAAGCATCAATATCATTTCTACCCATGCCTATGACCAATTAGCCCTCCCAAAGAATTGTATGTCTAAAATTGACGCAATTCTTCGATCCTTCAATGACTCCACCACTACTACCATGGGCACCATCATCTTACATATTCATGTTGGTCCACGAACAATCTCCAAACTCTTCTACATCATCGAGAGGGAGTTCCAATACAACATGTTATTAGGATGACCTTAGATATGTGCCATGGCATGTGTCCCTTCTACATTACACCATTGTGTCAAATTTGAACATGATGGTCAAGTCCATGTCATTCCTACAGATCCTTCCCATTTCAAAACATGAAACACAACTTATCGACCCAACGATGTTCTCATTCCTTTAAAAACATCGACCCAAACACCACCTCCACCTTTGAAAGTCTCAACAAGTTCACAAATGGCAGTTACACCTACATTACCTCCTCAAGTGACAACAAAAGATCCTATGGAAGATACCTTCCAGCGGATTTCACTTGGGGAGTATCATTTGCTCACCTTGGACATGTTCCAAAATCCTCAAGAGTATGGACAACTTCATCACAATCCCAATTATAACCACCACATTGGAATGGTCATCCCCTATGGTCCTCCTAATCTTCAAACAAATCTCATCTATGGAGGGTTAGATCAAGCTCCCACTGATGGGAATCCTCTTTCATCACCCCAACTATTTACGTCTAATTTCTCCTTTCTTGGCAACCCAAACTTTGCTCACACCTATCTTTATAGGTGTCCATGGAAAGGTTTTGGCTTTGGGTGCTACGAACAAGGCTCCCACCAACCTGTTGAACCACCAAATGATGAGGCCATAAAGAATGCCAAGAAATGACATGCCCTGGGTTTTGAAGAACCTACTAAAACTTCTAAAAACCCTCTCCCCAAACCTATCATAGAACAATTCCCTCCAAACTCACCTATTCCCCCATCTTCACCTATGGAGTCAGTGGTTTCCATCCCTCCTAGTTTTTTTTTGCATAAATGCCATTCACTTGGAACTCCTAAACTATCAACTAGGTGGGGTATCAAGGTCTCTTCCTCTTGTTTATCTAAACATGATAGATGATGAATATTCTACCATCAACACTGTCCAATGCATAGATGATGATGCCATTCTCACCTACATGGGTGTAGATGATTTTTTCATACAATGGTCACTTCCTTCAAAAATGCAAGTTATGTTAAATGAATCAACCATTGACATTAATCTCCCATCTTCTGATGTTCCTCACATTTTGAAGATTGGTCAATCTTTAGATGCCCAAGAACAAATTGACTATACCAAATTCCTTACAGATCATAGCAAAGCCTTTGGTTGGTCCTATAGCGATATGCCTGGTATTGACGCTAACATTGTCATCCATAACATCATTACAAACCACAAAGCTAAGCCTGTCAGGTAAAAGCTTTGCAAGATGCATCCTCACGTCACCCTCCTTGTCAAAGAGGAGCTTCAATGTCTTCTCTCCGTCTCCTTTATCCAACCCATTAATTATCTGTAATGGGTGTCAAACATTATCCCTATCACCAAATTAATTAGGGGGATCCAAATCTGTATTAACTATCGCGACCTTAACCTGGCTTGCCCAAAGGATGACTTTCCTCTACCCAACATCGACCAAATTATTGATCTTACGGCAGGTCATGAGATGCTATCACTCATGGATGGATTTTCAAGATATAACCAAATCTTCATTACACCAAAAGATCAACACAAAACCACTTTTATCACCCCATGGGGGACATTTTGCTATAGGGTCATGCCTTTTGGCCTAAAAAATGTAGGCGCCACATATCAATGCGCCATGACTTACATCTTTCATGATCTCCTCCACAAAATCATGGAGGACTATGTGGATGACCTATTAGGCAAATCCAAACTTCATTGTGACCATTTAACCATCCTCAAAATAATCTTCACTCGCCTTCTACAATACAATGTTTGACTTAACCCCAAGAAATGCATCTTTGGGGTTCTCTCAGGGAGGCTTCTGGGTTTCATCATTTCTCTTCATGGCATCGAGGTAGATCTCGCTAAAATTTGATCTATACTCGAGATGCCACCACCAACTAATCTAAAGCAACTTCGCAGCCTACAAGGGAAGCTTTAATCTATCTGTCGCTTTATCTCATAGTTATCTGACCGATGTCAACCCTTTCATCACCTCCTCAAAAAGGACATCTCCTTCAATTGGGATAAGGATTTCCAAGAGGATTTTGAAGCTCTTAAATGCTATCTTGTCTCTCCACTAGTCCTTATTCCACCAAAAGATGACCAACCCTTCTACCTTTACATTTTAGCAACAAATCATTCCCTAGGTGCCATGATCGCGCATCATGATGAACAACATCATGAGCAAGCGATTTATTATATAAGCTAAACGCTCATTGATTATGAAACTCAGTATTCTCATACTGAAAAACTTTTCTTGGCATTAGTCTTTGCCACTACCAAACTCCGTCATTATCTCCTCAATCACAAAACTTATGTCATCACCCACACTAACCCTCTCAAGTACATGCATTCCAAGGCATACCAAAATCAACGTATGGCTCGTTGGCTCATGATTCTTGCTGAGTTTGACTTGGAATTCATCCAAAAGAAGTCTATCAAGGGGCAAACAATTGCTGATCAACTAGCAGATGCCCCTCTACCTGACAATCAAATCTCTCACTGTGAATTCCCTGACGAATCTATCACCACATTATCCACTGAGGACATTTTCTATCACATGACAATGTTCTTTGACAGATCTAAATGTCAACACGGTGGGGGTGTAGGGGTCATTCTCATCCCTCATGAGGGTGGGCCCATGTCTCTATCTTTTAAACTTGACTTTGAATGCACTAACAATATGGCATCAAGACAATTAACATCTTTGGCAACTTGCAACTAGTCGTCAATCAAATTAACAGCTCATATATTTTTAAAAATGAAGTTTTGCAAATGTATAAACACCGTGTTGACACCTTGATAGAATCTTTTGACCATTATCTCTTGCAAACTGTTCCTCATTATATGAATAAGTTTGTTGACACTATGGCTTCTCTCACCTCGCATATTCCATCCTCATCTTCTTCATCACAAATCTATGTTATGGTACACCATTTGGCATTACCTTCATATATCTCCACTAACATCAACCTTGTTAGCACCATCAACTCTAGTCCACAGGATGTTTGATATAAACAACTTATGGACTACTTAACTTATTCTATTATCCCTCTTGATCTCTCTAGCAATGCACAGTAAGCTTTTATCAAGAGTACTACTCGATATACCATGCTAGGGGGTCTTCTTTACAAAAGATGTTTCGATGGCCTCCTTCTTCGATGTCTAACTTCCACTGAAACATCTCATGCCATCAAACAAGTCCATGATGGGATTTGTGGTGGACATTTCAGTGGTAACTCGGTTACAAAGCACATCCTTCACCTGGGCTATTATTGGCCTACTCTTCACCAAGACTGTAGTGATTATGTCCAGTGTTGCATCAAATGCCAACAACATGCTAACTTACTTCACATCCCTAGTCACGCTTTACAAGTCACTAAAGATTTTTGGCCCTTTTCACAATGGGGTTTAGATCTAATCGATGAGATTAACCCTCATTCATCTCTCTGACATCAGTCCATTATCACCTCAACCGAATACTTCACTAAATGGGTGGAAGTTTTTCCCCTCATCTCTACTAAAGCCGACAAAATCATCGACTTCATCAACACCCACATCATCTATCATTTTAGTGTACCTCACAAAATCATCACCAATAATGGCAAATCATTTAAAAACAAAACTGTCTAGAAACTTTGTGACTCTTTTGGCATCAAGCTCAGTTTCTCCTCACATTACTACCCACAAGCAAATGGGCAAGCTGAGGCTTCCAACAAAGTCTTAACCAAAATCCTAATGAAGGTGGTCAACGACACTGGAAGGGATTGGCACATTCACATTCCCTTCACTTTATGGGGCTACTGCACTAGCATCCAAACCCCTACGGGTGCTACATCTTTCTCTTTAGTGTATGGAATAGATGTAGTTTTGCCTCTCAATGTAAAAATACCCTCTCTATGCATCTCTCTACATGATATTCTTTCTAATGATGCCTTTTGTCAAGATCGGTTAGGTCAACTCGAGTTACTTGATGAATGTCATCTTGCTTCCCTTAACCATCTCCATATCTATCAAAATCATATCAAACGTGCCTATAACAAAAATCTGAGAGAGTGAGATTTCATAATTGGAGATCTCATCCTTAAAGAAAACCAACATGTGACAAATATGGAAAGAAGCAAACGAGGCAAGTTTGCTCTTAATTGGCTCAGACCTTATATCATAACATACAAATATGGATCAGGGACTTATCATCTGTCTTCTCTTGAAGGATGGCTAGAACTTGAGCCCCTTAATGCCTTACATCTATGACCATTCTACTGTTAATTAAGTACTCATTCACTTGGTATTTAACTTGAGCTTGTTCTGTTGAGCAACCCTTGTCATCCTCGTTTTCATTCCTTTCAACCCTGTTTCCCTAACAAACACTATGTAAGCCTTTTATAAAGTATGAATGCTTCATCCAAATAAAAAGGGAAGACCCCTAAACCTCTATAGTCTTGTCCATGACTAAAAATTCTGTCAAAAAAAAAAAACTGGGATGCCTATCCAAAATAACCAAAGGTCATAAACTCTAAATGGAGACTGTTCCCTCAAAGGACAGCTACATCATTGATGAAATTAATAAACTACTCCCTTGAAGGACAGCTATTCAAAGCCTTCAAAACATATAAATTACACTATAGACCATCCCCTCGAAGGATGGCTATGACTAAATTTTGCTACAAACAACACCCTCTCAAGAAGCTTCTTGCATAAATCAGCTTCACATGACCATAAAACAAAGCAACATCCCCAAATGGACTTCCCACATTGATCAGTCTACAAGCTATTAAAGTCATGGATTTGTCTATAGTTGTTCTCAGGGTCTCCTATAAAAGGGGCAAAGTTATCCCTACTAAAAAGGGTTACCCTATCTTGACATATCACATAATCACACCTATTACCCCACCATACTCAAGGGATTTTGAGCTCACTTAATGTCAAGTGACTACACTACTTCTCTAACACAATGGTCAAATGATGTAAATCATGAATAGGACTTTTGTTTCCAAAAAACTTATCTCTGCAATCATTATGGTCCTTGTCAATTAAAGAGCAACACGCCTTTCGCTTCTTATACATCTTGGTCACATATAACCAGACCATTATCTAACCAAAACCAACCAAACCAAAGCAAATACTTTCAGACCACTAACATGACATAGCCCATTCACACTAGTTTCTATAGACAACAATACACATAGAAACTATTAACCCAAACACAATTTATGTCAAGCATAAACCATTACTTGCTGAAGCATAAATAATCTCATTTTTGGCATACACCATCACTAATATGGAAAATTTCTAGGAATGAAAAACCATATAACCAATGTTACAAAATACACCATCACACAATATGGAAAAGGCTGTAACATCATCATACACTCATCATTTATAAAACATAACCAAACCAACTATCAACCATTCTAAACTACATTGGCCTGAGGCCCTTAAAATAGGGGTTATGTAGGCAACACTCAATAGACACGAAGTCTTCTAAGGTTAGCTCAGCCATCTGTTCATTCATCTACCTGATGGACAAACCATACAACCATTAATCATGACCAAACAACCAGCCCTGACACTACAGAAGTCACTTTTGACTCCTCATGGGGCACATTAAAGATCACACACATCTCCCTGACCACACCAACGACCATGGAGATTGTGACTATCTCCTCAGACCACGACCACTTTCAAGACAACTTTGCATTGGTTGTTTTGATTGCATATATGCTACCTCATGAATAGTTAGCAAATTGTCCACACCTCACATTATGACCCTCACAAGTATCAAATCGTGCCCAAGTTGATCCCCACTACTTGTGACATTTTCGTGTTTTCTAGGAGCACTTCCCAAGCCTAGGATACTTGGAACATGATGACCATTAGAGCTACAACTTTGATCATTTAACCTAATTAGCTACAACTAAATGCTGGGGACTAGTTACTTCAATTCTAGCACTCCTCGACCTTGACTATGACAATTTGACCTACCTATCACATGAAGTGGTATATGCACAATCTCAACTATTGCAGCGTTCACACTCCAACTTCACCATATCCATCCATTGCCTATCAAATTAGCACCTGATATCAGGTTACCTTCCCTCAACTCTCACTTTGAGGGGGAATACCTCATCCACACTTGGGGTAACTAACTCCTATTTTTGTCTTGCAGTTCATCAAGAATAACCAACAAGACAAAAAAGAGCAAATGTAGACACCAAAATAGTGTCAACTCCCCTTGGCCCCTTTAACATGCCTAACCCATACTTTATTAATTTAAAATAAACTATTATTTTAAATTAATAACATCACCATGGACACCTCACCTAGACACCTCGCTAAAGACTATTTCTTACCCTATGACTCACCCCATGACTAAGTCCTTCATATCATAACTACCTAAGACCTATTCTAACATTCTAACTAACCCTCATGTATAGTAAGCCCACCTTTTGACCATTCTCCAATAGAAAATGCACTTGGCAAATGGAGAATGGGCTTCTTACCTCTTTTTCCCATTCTTTGGCCGCTGACATTGGTCAAATTTCAGTCGACGCCAGTGGGATCACCAACATCGATTACATAAACTGACTTCTAACATTGAGTTACGGCCTTCAACCAGTCTCTCTCAGTGTCTCTCCCCTTGACTCTTTGCATAATGACACACATGCTCTGAGACTAAGCATCAGAATTATATTATCGCTCTCAAGTTATAGAAACTTTGTAGAAATCACTCCAGGCATTAGGTTAAAAGCATTGTACGAGATCTTCAACATCAGCCTGCAATAGGAACAAGCATCCTGACACCCTTCGTTCTTTAACAAAAACCTAAGTATTCTTCTAATTTATATTTCAAAGTTCTAGATTAAATTAGTAATTAGTTTCTATTTTTCTATTTTTGAATACTGTAAAAGAAACCTGACTTCCTCTGTGGAAGGGCTGAAAAGCCTTCCTCTGACTCCCACCTTATTCTGACTCCTACCTTTTACCTTTTATCCTTCCTCAGAACCTATTCTCCTTCCCATAACCTTTCACAAACCTTAAAACTCCCATAGTTCTCTATCAACTACGGACATAACCCTGAGACTTGTCCAAGGACCATTGCCCCTACTGACGTCAACAGCATAACCGACGTAGGCAACATTGACCAACCGATACCCGCAGGACTACCAATGTTGATGACTATGGAAGACTGATTGTAGGAATCAAGTACACATTATCTATTTCTCTTTCTTTAAGACATTCATTATTTCTCTTTTTCTGACATTCTTTTCATTAAAAAGTGGACTGTCATCCCTCCAGGAAGTCTTTATGCTTCCAGGACCGAGCATGTGCTTAGCAGTCCACCATATATCTATCTAACATTTTTTGTGTTCGAGTCTCTTTCTCTCTATAGGTGTCTTCCTCCATAGCCAAAGAGGAGCTCCTACAATGTCTGGATACGGTGCATAACTTAATTCAGGTATCATCTAACCCCTAACCATTATCTTTAGTTTCTTATTTCTTCTGAATGTAAAAAGCAAAAATGTGTAGAAACACATCCTTCCCTCATAGGATGGGAGGTAGATTTATTTGGTTTCAAAGATAGTATTTTAAAATAATGTGAAGAGACCTCATCTCATCTCTCAGTTTCCTACTTCCTTATAGCTTCAATCTTACAAACTTATTTTCAATGAGATTCTCATAGTCTTGATTAAGACTAGGCATTCTATTCACCATGATTCATCGAATGAGCAGGTTATTCCTACCTATGTCATTGATATTCATACCCTAGATTATGATAATGGTTATTCCTTAGATGATCCATTATTAGGTGATCTTATCCAGGCTCATGATATCAAGATTGTATGTTATCATTCTTGTTTACTTGATTATTTTTATTCATCTCATCATTTTACTTCCCTTATAGTTCTTAATTTTTGCATTTTTTCCCTTTATCATAAGGTAGAGATGTTATCAAAACCTCTAGTATTTGAGGAGAAACATAAGAATCTGCTCATGGATCATGCTATGATCAAGACTTATCACTTTTATAGGTTCCCTAACTCCCATCATTGGTTTATCCCTAAGGTTAGTGTAACCCTCATTAGAACTTTTGTAGATCTTGTTCCTCCCTTAATAGATCATATTATAGTTGAGCCTCTTCCCATGGCTGCTATAATTGATCCTATTATTTATCCTACTATTACTAAGCCTACCCTTATTTTTGATACTATCTCTCCCTACATAGAGCCTAATTCCATTCCTTACTCATCATCACCTTCCCTTGGTGATGGTTTGCTTCCTTTGCTTAAGATGGTTCCTCTACCCACCAAATAGGCTGATGAGTGTTCTTCAGCTTCTTCCAATCTTGTTTTACCTCATTCTATGAGTGCTTGTAATAAAACCACTCACAAAAATAAATGTTGCTTCTATGGGATAAATAACCATTATTCCACTCATTATCATAAGTTACGATAATATATTGATATCTTACATCCTTCTTCCCCATTAGAAGATAAATCTATACCTCCTTCAAAGGTAATTCTTGAATATTTGACCAAGCATGGTGAAATTTATTATCTATGGTATCTATGTAGAGCCCATCATACTGATCATTATCATATCCTATAACATCTCAAAGATCACCTTATATCCATTCGCATACCTTATACCACTCCTCCCATAGGTCATTCCCACAAGAAGGCTCCTTTTTCTCTTATGGCTCCACCTCCAGTGGTTTCATCACGTCATATGGTCCCTTCACTACCTTCTTTGTCTCCACATGTGATCCCTTCACCTATGGACCTTCCTCACTTTGGATCCTTATCCACCCATGATTCCTTCACCTATGGATCCTTCTCCACCAGTGATTCCTTCTTCTCCTATAAATCATGTTTCCATGCATTATCCTGACCAACATTTACCTGATTTTCCTCCTCAACATGATCCTTTAAGAATTCTTACTTTTTTAATTGAGGAGATTAGAAAATAAGTATTTTCCCAATATTCATTGAATATTAATGAACCCTTAGCAGAAATTTGATTACAGCTTCATAGATATTTATCCAATGTATTGGATAATGTGTGTGGACAAATTTACTAGTATTTATGAGCACATGCATGTTTCTTTCAAATTGATATTTGGATTGAGCATGTGATCCAATCTTATTTATATCTATTGTATCATTTAACATTATGTCTATTGGAAATATTGTCATTGATGTCAAAGGTCTAGCATTATTGGTGATAAAGGCCCCATTGCATTTAATATTGTTTGTAATAGATATATCTTGGCTAATGTGAGTTAATATTTATTTAATATTAATGAATATATTTGTGGTTGCATATGAGACAAAAGAAGGGCCCATGGAGAAGTCAAAGAGCCATGAGGTAAAGACAAAAGAAGGATGGGATGCATTTTCCCATGAAGAGTCATCTTGGGGAATTCCAAGAGTCACCAAGTGAAGACAAAAGAGGAAGGTTGAAATTTCTCATGAAGGGGCACTTTAAGGAATATGAAAAGTCACCAAGATGAGGACAAAAGAGGGAAGAACGTTTTTGATCATGAAGGGTCACCACATGACTTTTGAAAGGCTTGACTATGAAGGGTCATACAAGTCTAGTGCCATTTTCCATGAGGATTGAAGGGTCACAAAGGGGGAAGGCCAAAGGTCATTTGGAAACCTATAAATAAAGGCTTGAGAAGCAATTTGTAAACATGGAAGAGAGAGGTTGATTTGATATTGTAATATCTAGCTTAGAAGAGCAATTGTGAGAGATGAATATGATTTGTAGTTGTTATATCTAGCTTAGAAGAGCAAATGCGAGAGAGAGGAAAGAGATGTTGTATTGAACTATAATTTGTTGAGATAGCAACATCGAGAGATAGGTGTGTGGTATACACAAAGGGGTTGGTGCTCACAAATTGTTGTTAGGTTGGTTCTCGGCAAAGGGGTTGGTGCTCATGAATTGTTGTTGGGTTGGTGCTCGGCAAAGGGGTTGGTGCTCCTATGGGTTGGTGCTCATAAATTTTTGTTGGGTTGGTGCTCATGAATAGTTGCTGAGTTGGTGCTCGATAAAGGGGTTTGGCACTCCTATGGGTTGGTACTCATGAATAGTTACTGGGTTGGTGCTCAGCAAAGGGATTGGTGCTCCTACAAGTTTGGCTTGTAAATATTGTTTGGGTTGGTGCTCATTCATATACTTGAGATTGTTCTCCATGGTTTTTCCCACATTGGGTTTCCACGTTATATCTGGTGTCTCTCTCTATCTTGTGTGGTGTTTATTGTTTGAGTTTTATTGCATATCTTGAATGTTTGATTAAGTGGAATTTGGTTAAAGGAAAGATTTATAAGATATATGATATACTGATTGACCCCCCCACTCTTAGTATATCTCATGATTAACAATTGGTATCAGAGCAGGTTCCTTCAAAAAGGGTTTAATAGCTTGAAGGTAGATCAAAGAAAAGCATAAGATGGCCAAGCAGCTAAAAAAGGAGAATCAAGAGTTGAAATCTATGGTTGAGGCTCTTAAAGAAAAGGTGTGTATCTTGGATTCTAAGTTGGCTATAGAAGTAAAAGAAAATAAGATATTTATTCAAAATATTAAGAATTAGTTAGAGGTTACAAATTCAATTTTAACATCAAAAGAAGAAGAGTGTAATCAATTGAAGGATGAGTTAGGTTCTTTAAAGGATAATCATGAGAAGCTTATAATCAAGGTTGAGAAAGATCATGAAATATTGGTCCAAGGAAAGAAGGATGCAAGTTTTGAAGGCAAATCAAAGATGCCAATCAGGCAGCCCAATGATTTTAAGTTTTCAAATTCTTTTCATGGCCACTGTTTTATTTGTCATCATGTTGGTCATAGGGCAAGAGATTGTATGAGGAGAAGTAATCAATCAAATGGAGATCTCAATCACATTCAAGAAAAAGGTATGAGAAATATTGCTTGCTTTTGTTGTCATGAGGTTGGACATATTGCTAAATTATGTCAAAATAAAGTAAAGAGATATTCAAGGTATGTCAATGGATATAGAGCCCCTAGAAAATATGAGAAAAGACAAATTCAATTTTGGAGACCTAAAATAGTAAAGGTTGATCAAGTTGAGTTTAAGAGTGAAAATGAATTACTTGCTATAGTAGATAAAGAATTAGATAGGAAGGATTGTGCAGAATCTCTTGTTACATTTGAGCATGAGCTTTGTCAAGATAAGATAGTTGCAAAAGTTGAGAAGATGAAAAACATCATAAATGATAAGGTTAGTAAGTAAAAAAGGTTAGACATGCTTAAATGGATTCTAAAAGAAAAACACAAGAAGATCAAGGAAGAAACAGAGATGTGGGAATCTCCTGAGATTTGTTTCTAGGACCCTTTTGTGTGGAATGTCTCTTCTAGGCTTCAAGGAGACACTTTTAAGAAAAATTGAAGCATGTTGGATGCTTTTGGGTCTTGGCTATGTTGCATGACAAGAAGGTGAGTTGGCAGATTAAATTGTATATCTTTTGAGGCGATAGATTTTTGAATAAAATTTTTGCATCAATATTATGGTTTGAGGCTATTGGAATGATTCTTGCATATGCAGTGTTTAAAAAGTTTTAAAGTGTTTCGAATGATTATGGTCACAAGAAATTAGAATATTGAAAAATACCTAATAGTTTTAGAAAGAAGGAGAAGGATACTCATGCAGATTCAATGAAGAAGGATAAGAGTTTCAAAGCTCCATTCATCAAGAAGAAAGATCAGAGTTTCAAAGTTCCATTCATTAGGAAGAAGGTTCAGTTGTGTTCATGGTATAAGAAACAACCTAAAGATTCTATGTTGGTGCAAACAGCTTTGCATGTAAGAAATAAAGATCAACCATGGTTTTTTGATAGTGGATGTTTGAGGCATATGATAGGAGATAAGAGTAAAGAAGATCAATGGTGGCAGAGTGAAATTCAAAGATAAAACCACTACCAAAATAGCTGGAAAAGGTATTTTAAGTTTGGATATTAGTAGAACCAAAGCTAAAAATGTTTTGTAATCATAATCTACTAAGTGTAAGTCAAATAGGTGATCAAGGATACACCTCAAAGTTTCAGGCAAAAGGTTGTGAGATTAGAAGGAAATATTCAAATGAGTTGATTGCAAATGCTCAAAGGACATGGAACAATGTATATGTATTGTCAGATATCTTCTCAAAGGCATGATCAAAGGACACATTCAAACATCTACAAGAGGAGTTGGGAGTAATTTCTATTACTTCCTACCATTGATGTTCAGCATCAATTGAGGGGGAGCTAAGTGTTAGCTCCAGGTAGGCCCTTTGCCATTGATGTCAAAGGGGGAGAATAATAGGTATAGGTGTAAAAAATAGGTACAAGGAATAGGTACAGGTTACTATAGTAAGGGGGAATTATTGTATGTTTTTAGATGACAGTATGTGTAGGTGACAAGATGTGGCAGTTTTAGGATTGAGGTTGCTATCAATGACAAAGGGGGAGATTGTTGGAAATATTGTCATTGATGTCAAAGGTCTAGCATTATTGGTGATAAAGGCCCCATTGCATTTAATATTGTTTTCAATAGATATGTCTTGGCTAATGTGAGTTAATATTTATTTAATATTAATGAATATAATTTTGGTTGCATATGAGACAAAAGAAGGGCCCATGGAGAAGTCAAAGAGCCATGAGGTAAAGACAAAAGAAGGATGGGATGCATTTTCCCATGAAGAGTCATCTTGAGGAATTCCAAGAGTCACCAAGTGAAGACAAAAGAGGAAGGTTGAAATTTCTCATGAAGGGGCACTTTAAGGAATATGAAAAGTCACCAAGATGAGGACAAAAGAGGGAAGAACGTTTTTGATCATGAAGGGTCACCACATGACTTTTCAAAGGCTTGACTATGAAGGGTCATACAAGTCTAGTGCCATTTTCCATGAGGATTGAAGAGTCACAAAGGGGGAAGGCCAAAGGTCATTTGGAAATCTATAAATAAAGGCTTGAGAAGCAATTTGTAAACATGGAAGAGAGATGTTGATTTGATATTGTAATATCTAGCTTAGAAGAGAAATTGTGAGAGATGAATATGATTTGTATTTATTATATCTAGCTTAGAAGAGTAAAGGTGAGAGAGAGGAAAGAGATGTTGTATTGAACTATTATTTTTTGAGATAGAAACATTGAGAGATAGATGTGTGGTATACACAAAGGGGTTGGTGCTCCTGTGGGTTGGTGCTCGGCAAAGGGGTTGGTGCTCCTATGGGTTGGTGCTCATGAATAGTTGCCAAGTTGGTGCTCGGAAAAGGGGTTTGGCACTCCTATGGGTTGGTGCTCAGTAAAGGGGTTGGTGCTCCTAAAAGTTTGGCTTGTGAATATTGTTTGGGTTGGTGTTCATTCATAAACCTAAGATTATTCTTTGTGGTTTTTCCCACATTGGGTTTCCAAGTTATATTTAGTGTCTCTCTCTATCTTGTGTGGTGTTTATTGTTTGATTTTTATTGCAAATCTTGAATGTTTGATTAAGTGGAATTTGGTTAAAGGAAAGTTTTATAAGATATATGATATACTAATTCACCCCCCCCTCTCAGTATATCTCATGCTCAATATTGTGAAATTTTTTCTTATCTTATATCATGATTTCTTACTTTTTGTACCATATTTTGCTTCTCTTATCTTTTATTTTCACATATGATTGTCTTTTCTTTCTCATTGCTTTCCTTTCCATTTTCCCCTAGAGTTTTTCTCCAAACATTATTTCTTGTATTTTATGATTGTTTTGCTTTCTTATCATTATTTTTCACAAATAATTCATCATGGTGATTTGGTTATACAAACCCTATTACCCCAAGTTATTATCTCCTTTTACCATGTGATCAGTTATCAAACAATCTATCTCATTACCATCTCCTTTTATTGATCCACTTCGGATCTCCTTTTTCCCCTCTTCCTTTTTCCACAAACTAAGCATATACATGGTTGAGACTTGATATCACATGTTAGTTCATTATCAACCCTAAGTATCCTAGTTAGTCTTTGTCTTTGGTTACTTAGCTTCTTTTAGCCGTAGCCTACAACTCATTCATGTGTATCACTATCTCTCTCATGATTGGTCATTCCAAATCCGTATGGAAGAGGAATCTTAAAAATCCTTCAAGAGAAAGTTAAAATCCAAATCATTTAAACAAAAGGCAATGATATCAGAAGGCAAAAATTATTCTAAAAAAGTCTAATCACACTAAAAGTTGTGATTCAAAGCACATATCCTTATTCTAGTCAAATCTCAAATTCCATAGTTGGACTCATGATAGAGCCAATGTCATTTGGGGTGTGGAAGGCCAGTAGATTAGAAGAAGAGAATAAAAAAAATCTTTTAGTGCTACCTACTTTCTCATGTAAGTACCTAATCTTCACAGTAGACTGATGGCTCTATAAGATGTCCTAAAGAGTGGAAAACATGTCGCAGTAAGGTACATCCTTTTTATTTTATTTTACCAATCCACCTTTATGATTTGATCTTAGTATAAAACTTATTTGCCTACAAATATTTGTGTCTATAGCAAGCAAGTTTCCTTTGTACATAGATGACCACTAGTCACTTAGTGTCTTTTCATGTTCTTAGTATGCCTCTAGCCTCCTAAGGTATTATCATAAGACGCCTAAGACTTTATTTTTACACTCCCTTTTTCATTACTTATATTCCTTATATTTCCTCTTGAGATTTGTTGTCTGGTTTACTGATCACCCCCTCCCCTTGGGATTATATTTATGAGTTACATTGTAAGACTATGAATAGGACCCAACCATCCTCACAAATTACCATATTTCCCTTCCTAATACCCACATTTTTTGATTACCCAGTTTTATTGTTTATTCCACCCCAATGGTGAAATATTTGTTGAGTTTCATTATAATACTATGGATAGGACCTAACCCTCCTCACAAAATTTCCCAATACCCAAGTCACCATCCAAATTACATGTGTCAAATTTGAAATAGTATTTGATTGATTACGAAGTTACACATCATATTGCATGCTTCCCATATTGATATTTAGTATGTTTTATGCTTACTTCATTTTTATTTCACCTTTTTGTCTTCTTATTTTTTGAGTGCATGTAATAATTCAACTATTTCTTGAATTTTTCATACTTCCCAACTTGAATTAGTATGACCAATTTAAGACCAATCTTTTGAAATTTTATTTTTCTTTCATGCTTCCCAACACGAATTAGTATGATTAATTGAGTTAATTAATTTGTTTTTATTACCATTTGTGCCCTTTTTCATACCTTCTATTTTATTACTTTGTTTGTCATACTTCCCAATGTGATATTTAGTATGATTTTATTTATTTTAATCCGGTGCAAAAATCTATCACATTGGTTTAAAAACAAATTCCTATTTACCATCTCATTTTAACATTTTCTTAGTTATTTATACTTAGTCATTTCTTGTTATTACACATTTCCTAGCTTGAAATAGTGTGTAATTCATTTTCTTAATTGATTATACTTTTCCAAGTCCTTTTGCCTATTTATTTTTTAACTATGAATGTGTTTTTCATAATGTTATAAAAAGATCACATCCCATATATTTGTTATATAATATACACCAAAGCTAAAATACATGTGCTAGAAAGAGATATATCCTAAGCATCCACAACCTTAACCATAATGAAAAACCAAAATCATTCATAATGATAACATACACATCCAAAGACATGCCAAAATGATATATATATATATATATATATATATATATATATATATATTTCATGAGTTTGATACAATAATGAAACCATATACACTGCCCCAAATTTATGACTAGGCCCTCATTCTATCTATCTAGTGGCCTAGTCATGCTACTTATTGAATCCTTAGTATGACTCCTTGAAATAGTACACTATAAGGAGGCCATCTAAAATCTTAGTCCCTCTACCTATCCCTATAGGTATGCTTCCTACTTATGTGACTCCATTAGCTAGGTCCAGATCTTTATCATCTATGCTATTATAGTCATATATGCATCTCTCTCATTTGTTAGGGCCTACCATGCCTGTAGCTACCCTATAACCATCACTATTACTAGTTCCATCCTCTCTCTCTGCACTCATATCTACCTCACTACCTCTCCAACTAATCTGAACTAGCTTGCCTAAGGTAGGGTAGATGGTACACTGGGATCCTCTAGTGTCATGGGGTCATATGGATCTAGAGTCTCATTTAGGATGTTATAGAGTGTTCCCCTCACTAGGGACTCCTATCTCTCCTCCTCATAACCTACACCTACAAAATCACATAAGATGTATAATATATCATTGTCATATCACATAATATCTATCTATAAAAAAAATTTAAGCAACAAATTAATCATCTTTTACCTATCTATGTCTCGACTACTATGGTCTTACCATATATATAACCACCCATTATAGTCTATCCATCTACACAAACTCCTATAACCTCCTCTACATGTCACCTCATCAACTCAAACCTAACTGTCATGGCTCATGTTAGTCTCAACCTGTATCGGAGTGGTCTCACTATCATCTCCTATGGCTCACCTATGGGGTCATCTAGGATGGTAATAATCTCTACTTTTTCTTTTGCCTCTTACCTCCATTGATTCCATGTCCTTAATTTCCACTACTCATCTTAATATCGATCTGGTAGTGGTACATCTAGTATCTCTACCTCCACATCCCTATCCTCCTACTTAGTTTCTCATCATGTTTACCTAGTCCATGGTCACTCTCAATGTGGCCTCAATGTTAGCCTCACTACTAATGGTTTGAGTCCTCTCTTCCCCCATGGCTCCCTCACATATAGATCCTACTACTCAAGCATTAATATCAATGTTTATAGATGAGTTAGGCCCATCTACCCTAGCTTTCTCTATCAGAAGTAGTGTTTAATAACCTATATCCTCTCTGTCACTAGTGCAACTATGTGCTAGCTTGCCCATGTAGCTACTATGTGATCATATGGTCTCCACACAATATCTACACATCTAATTGAATACATCATTGGCATGTTGGGTATAGCCTATGCTACTTGGTACTTCCTCCATCTCCTCACTCAAGGTAACCCACCATCGATTACATAAGGCAACCCAACTAGTCGATACATAGGAAACCTATCATAGATCTAAGGTATCAATAATATGATCAGTCTCATAGTCATATACCCTTTAACTAACATCTTGTACATATCATGTACTAGTTGGACATAGATAATCGAGCTTATGTTGTATAACACTCATTCCTCTAATATCATCTTGCTCAAGGCTACCATGAATAGTGGTACCTTGTTGTTTGACTTATCACATAACACTCACTATGTCACAAGGCCCATCATAACCTTTCAAATATATAGAATCTATGATGTATAAACATTGAACATACTCACCCTCCTACCTAGTAGTATCATCTCTAAGCCTTTAGCCCACATGGATAAGGCTCTCCTCTCTTTTAGACTATTTGGTATCCCTAAGATCACATGTGTTCCTAATATAGGATCCCTAGGATGGCATGTATATCCTCTAGTGTTCTTTCCCCTTTTACTCTATCCCCATCCACCTCCCATTTAAAGGTGTTAATTAATCATTCTCAACAACTAAGGAACATGAATAACAAGCCAACACTTAGGGTAATCTGACACATCTATGTTATCTTGCCTAGACCTATGGATCCTAGATTAGCCCTATCTCCATCTAATAACCTATCTAATAAATATGGTAACCATGTCACATCCATAAGTCACCAAAATTTCTATCATCCCTACACTCAAGAAATAACAAAGGATGTATCAGTTACTCCATATCATAATACATTCTTTAATACATCATTTATACATTAAAAATAAGCCTACATTACCTTATTTTATTCATTTTAACTTACTTTTATCCTTATCAATCGTTCTTGACCTTCCTTGATCATTATGAGCCATTTTATCCCTCTTTTAGCCTTTTTCACACTTTTATGTATCTTTCTATCTCTTTAGTCAAACTAGTTTGACCAAAAATTTCCTATATTTTTTCTTGGTTGACTCAAAAATCTAAGTCAACCCCCTTTATTTTTTTCTACCTAGTGTTAAGTTTCCATTATAAACCTTTCGAACCACATGGCAACTCCAAACTAGGCTTTTAGCCTATAAATTGTGTAGGGTCGATCCATACCTACTAGGCCAACACTATGGACTCTACCTATTTTCTAGCCTATTGGGTTGACTAGGTCAACCCAATACTTTTTCCCTATTGACCCTTTGCATTTTCCTAGAAAAAGTGCAATTTTCTTGCTTTTTACCCAAATCCTTCAAACCCATTTCTCATCTTCCTATTTACTACCCCTAGACTCTGATTTTGCTTTAATTTGACATATAGAAATGATTACAATCCAAAATTACTAAAATTTCACTTAATTAAATACAAAATTACAAAAATTGATTTGTGATTCTTAGTTGTATACCTGTAGTGCACCTATTGTTGCCTCTAGAGCTTTTCCCTATCTACCATGTCCTCTTCTCTCCATCATAGCTTATTTTCTCTCCAGAGCTCTTTTTCCTCTTCTCTCACAAGTCAAAATGACAAATGACTTGTCTTTTCCCCTATTTTAAACACTTTTCAAAATGTAAATCTTTTAATTATTGTCCTCTAGATTCCTTGTTTTGCTTATATCTTTGTTTCTACTCATCTATTTTGCAAACCATAAAATGTGTTGGATTCATGAGGATGTAGAGATTATTTTCCACTATCATATGCCTATTTTCCAAAAAAATTTGATTCTTGGCTATTTATTCTCTAACTTCTACAGGTTCACCTAGTGTTCTCTACATTAGACAACTTCATATCTCTTGTAGTCTACTTCTTTATCTATGGCACTAAGGTAAGTTAAATGTACGTGTTTTTTAATTTAGTCCTTTCATTTATCTTATTTTCCACTTACTAAACTTTAATTATCTTTAGCATTATGTGTTATCATGTTTTATCTCGAAGCACCATCCTATGTTGCACTTACGTGGCACGTGATGAGCTTCGAGTGGGGCATATGTATACACATACTATTTTCAAAATTTTATTGATTACTGACACTTTGTATCTTTTAAGAACCTATTGAGTCTCAATCTCTTTGAGTGCAAACCTTAAGGGGTGCATCAATAAATGGGTGGTTAGATCATCATCTCTTTGTAAGATTATTATTCATTTTTCCACTTACCATCTACACACTTATCTCCTAAAACCATTAACCCTAAGCTTATTATTATCAGTCCTACCTCCTCTAGTCTTTTTATCTTTCCAATCCACCTTTTCTTGACTTAACATAATTTTAAACTTTTGGTTATACTAGGTTGATTGGGTTGACCTATTAAAATTTAGGGGAATTCTTTGCGTTCTTGGTTTGTTAGCCTTTTGGCTGACCTATCATAGACCTAGTAAATTATCCCCAAAAACACACTAGGTCAAGTGGGTCGATTCCATATAACCAATGATCATAGAAGGATTTAGGGTAAGATCTACCTATATATACAAGGTCATATCCCACCATTTCATAAGAGAATAATTATTAGCAAAGAAGTGTGAGTGGATAGTTGCTTATTGACCATTCTACTCGAGGAATAAATCTTAGGGTACCATAATTTATTTAGAGATATGGATCTTGTCTTGTGGAGAAGTGTTTTAAATGATTAGATAGGTTATGTATCATATATCTGATTTATTTTGGTTATCCTTACATACCATAACAATCTCTTTTAAAGCACCTTGTCCAATGGAGAGATTGAGACTCAATGGGTTCATCTTTAAAGGTAAGTATTCCTAACTTTATTTATCCTTTGTAAGAGTAGATATATAATGCATTTATATTATTCTCTCCATGTATTTAAGAGTTTTTATACATTGACGTGAGTATATATCTTCTAATACATGTTTAGTTTAGTTTTTTGTTTTATTGTTTCTAATCCCCACTTTATGCCACAAGCTTTGGTGAGAACTACAATAGATTTTACATTCTTGCTATTAGAATAAAGTGAAAATTCAAAAACCTTAGGACTCCATTAAGGTTGTTGTGTGATTGTGTTAGACTTTAGGCTTTGGAACCCTTCCTAACATGATGTGTTGTGACAAGTGATACAAGTGATCCCCTAATCGAGTCTAGTGGATCCCCATATTGGTCATTTTCCTGCTTAACAAGTGTATCCCAATTAGAACTGTAGGTGTGATCTATCTTATCCAATCTAAGATTAATTTATTGAAATTATTCATTTCTTATTGCATGCAACTCCTTCCATAATTTTTTGATCAAAAATCTATTTTATCGATTCAGTCCACCCATCATATGGGTTAACTCACTGACCTAGTTTTTCAATGTTGTAATTTCTTCCTCCATGATCTTTGTGCTTGCATGGGTGGTTACCATAACCAGTGTTTTATTTTTTGTCTAATAAATATAAAAACGTGTTCTAATAAATGATCAATAAGGAAAATATTAATTTGGGCTCAATCAAAAGGGGTAAATATACTTTTACTAATTTTTTGGCACCTCCTAGTTAGGATTGATGAAGGCAAGGGAAATTTTAGAATCATAGTTCAAAAAATAGATAATATGTATAATAGGGATAGAGTAGTACAAAATAGATAAGAACACTATGGGAAATTTTTGAAGTAAAAGGGAAGAAACTAGAGAAGTTAGGGCAAAACCTGAAAAATAAAAAATTGATTTTGTTGGCTAATAGAAGTGGAATTTCGATATGGACACTAGAGTAAATAAAATGTGTAGAATGGAATTTCAACTATTATATGAAATTTTTAGAGTTAATGGAACTATATAGGGAGACATATGGTGAGAAAATTGAAATTAGTATTCTGAAAAGTTGATTGTCATTAGGTTTCTTATTTTAAAATCTTGTCTATAAGTACATAGTTACCAACTATTCTCAACTATGATCACTCTATTATTGGTCTTTAAAAAAAATTATATTATATATATGGGCCCCAAGTCTATTCACCTACCTATGGTTTTTAATGATTCTATATATTCACCAATGCTATCTAAATGAGTATCACTCTCTAAAAAGGCAATGGCCATAGATTTACTCCTAAGTGATAACTCTTGGTCTACCTCATGGGTGGAAACTAGTCAATCAATATGTGGTTATTTCTATTTTAATTGATAGGTCCTCTCAATGGGCCATATACTTTAGGTTTTATATGGTAATACTCATAATAGATATAGGTATTATGCCCAAGTGTTTTCTATAATTATGCGGAGGGGTATTTACCCTTATCTAAATCTACAATGGAAATGTATAAAATAGAAGCAAGGAAAAATATTTTCATAAATGTCATAGCTCTTGGACTACCACTTCTAGAAAAAAATTACCAATATATACTCATAAGCTAAGAAAGTACTATGATACCAGATGTGAGGATCCTTTTACACAATTTTATGAACTACCAAAAATAAATGAATGACAAAATAACCTTAGATCATAGACCACTTCGATGGGGAAACTTCCTTTAAGCAAGCCCAATACAATAATATTTTTGGATGCCTTAATTAGGCCTCAAAAATTACTTAAATACTAAATCTATTATAACAACTACTACTTCCCATGTGTGTGGGATAATTTAAATACGCTCAAGAGAAGGCTTACAAAGCGTATGCCTCCATAGTGACTAATACACTAATAATGTAAAGAGAAAGGTAAGACATGGGTTATTAATACCTATGGATTTTTTAATTGATATTTAAATATGTCATTGTTTATTTTATGGACATCTAAATATGTCATTTTTACTTTTGTGGACATTTTACTAATTCACGTCCCCTTTGATTGTGCAACATTTGAATATGCCCTTCGTTTGTTGTCTGCTTAGACCATTTCCTTTTGAATGGATTTTGAGTGATATTGTGTATGTGATTATTTATTTTTAAAACTTATTATATTACTATCTAAACATTTCCATGATCCTTATCATGCATCTTAAGCCTTCATGTGATCACATTATTTCTATGCGCTTCAAATTTTATATCTACTTAGACATGTTATTTTTATATGCTACATGGTTACATTCACAGATTATATAGTTATCTTATATTTTTGAGATGACATAATTACTAGTTCTTATCTTTCACTCATTTTAATGGAGTGCATATTAGTGGGGTCATATCATACATGCATGTTTTCCACACTTGGCATAATTTTTAGATTTATTGGAGGCATGCTTTAGAAGCATATTCTCCACACCTATTTCGTAATGAACATCTCTATATTACAATGGAGACATGTTTTGGAAACATTTTCTCTACATTGATATTTATACAAGCTTTAAAATTTATCCATATATAGTGGGGGAATGCTTTGGAAGCATGTTCTCCACATTTACATAGTTTTTCTGAATTGGCCAAAACACATAATTAAATGATTTAGATTCAAAGTTTTAGTAGAATTTTATACGTTGGTACCATTATTATACACAATTATAAAATGAAACATATCTAAGGTGAATACTCTATGAAATGTGTTCCTAATATTAAAAAATCTAAATTAGTTTCAGATTTCAAAACATTCTCACAGATTGTCACCACCCACCAATTGGAATTTTATAAACTCTATTGAGCCAATCTACTATAGTGGATGGTTCACCTTTTTGGTATGGCTGAGGTGATCAAATAAATAAATCTTACCAAGTTTTTAGGTTGTAATTGATACTATCATCCCACCTCACCAGTTTGATAATGTGGGTGATGTGGTTCACTCACACTCACTAGGTTATAAGTATAATTGAATTGCATGGTTGATTTAATCTCAGCTGCTAGGTGTAAAATCATTCTAACTCCAAATTTGGGGGAATACTCCTTAAAATATCTCTCTCTATCAATATATCTATCTCCTTATATATATTCACTTTTAATATTTATCTATATTAGTCCTAATATTAGTTTTAGATCTTTAAAATGATACATATCTTTAAAATCAACTTGTTAATAGGTAAGTTGGTTACATTGACACAAATGTGTACTAAAATTTTCTCTTTAAATATCAATATATTTCAATTACTTTAAATTAAAAATTATATTCAATTATTATATACCATAAGATTATTTTGTTTGTAGGTCAGTCATAAGTAAACAAATCAAGTTGGGCACACACAAATACAAGGTATGTTATACACACCTAGGTACACATTCCTTTCCTTTGAACTATAAATTTCATTAATATATCAAAGGGGAATAAAATGTATATGCTATTTATAGATTATATATCACCTCAATCTTGTACACTTGGAAAAAATAGACCTTGAATGTTCCTCTCAGTTCTAGACCTTTCCCACTTCTACAAGTCTCACATCTACTCTATATTGTGCTTCTTGGACTATATCTCTTATTCCAACCAATATTATATTGATGACCCAGTCCTTCTATCTTGACCATAATACTAAAAATGCACTTATTTTCCATCTCTATAATTTTTTATCATGTAACTACTTTCATGTTCCCTTCACACTAACATATGAGATAGACACTAGTGTCCTTACTCAACATAAGTGTCTAATACCCTAAAGTAATCTATTTTACAAATGAAAAATATATTAATGGTTAGCTTAAATTATTTTATGTGAGTTACTTATCTAAATGGGTTTATATAAATACAATATCAACCTTCATTCCTTCCTCACCTAGCAACATGTGAAAAGTACCAAGTATTATTATCTAAGAGCATTCAAAGAGTATTCAATTGAATATAAATTCCCTATTTCCATACTAGTCATATGTACAACACATCTACAAGTATGAAGTACTAAAGTAAAATCCCAATATCATGAATTTCTAAGTTACAAGTTAGGTCACTATTGTACTTGATTTGCACATATTATATGATTCACATGAAAGACAACACATAGGGGAGAAATACATCAATTGGAGGCTCTCTTTAGAGTATTAGTTATGTAAGAACCACTCACTAACATATTGGTCTTTGAGGTTAGATCAACACCATGTGCATAGTAACCCAAGGTCATAATGAATATGAAGATATAGGGGTTTTTAATTTCATGAGGAGTGTAGTCATATAAAATTTCATGAGTGAAATGAGTGTTACTTGAGACCAACCGTGCTTATCTTATCGCCATAACTATCTTAAGACCTATTTAGATACTTATCTATCTTTTATGTGGACCTTACACATCCCTAGATATATTAAAATTAGTCTTAAACCCTCCCTTTGGCATCTAGGCCTCTAGTGCCTTAGGTTATGCCACCTAGACATTAGCCACATACTCTAGAAACAAGCACCCCACACTAGTGTCTCAATTTGGCACTATTGTCCTTTTCACTCTTTTTATCCCTAATGGATATATTTTCAATTATAAAGAAACTTAAGGTTATCCTAGATCTATATCAAACCTTGAGAAATAATCATATAAATATATATACATAAATTTTATCCCTTTATTCACTAGATGGAAATAGATGTAAATAGACATAAATAAGCTTAGAACAAGTTATACACAATCAACGTTATTGGTCCATATTTTTCCCTACTTGTATATATAATCATCTAGAACCATCCTAGTTTATAATAAACATATTTACAATCTCAAACCTTATTCAAATGATGCAAACTAGTATTCATACTAGCTTCATTTAAGCTTGCACCAATACTTAGGTGGGGAAAACTACATCGAGCTTTATCCCTCCTCAAAGTATTTGTGTGTAGGAAAATATCATCATTTTTGGGTGTTGAAGATGTCCAACCTACCCAACTAACATCAAAAAATCTATACTTATGCCTATTTAATACCTGACAACATGGAGTCTAGGTTTTGCATACAAAATAAAAAAATAGGCCACAAATAGTGAAGTAGGGTTTATCTGCGTAGTAATAAGCTTAGTAGACTCAGACATAATTGATCCCAAAATTAAAGAATAATTATTGCATAGAGGATATTAACACTAAAATTATACATTATCACCACAACGCTACTATTTAAGGTATGCAATTATTATCTAGGAAGGTTTATGACACCTGTATCCTATTTACAACACTCATACTACCTCATGTACTAGTTTTTAACTTTTAGATCATGTGTCCAAGTTAGTTTATAGGTAAGTACTTATTTGTGTTGTTCATTTATATTTTTAGAAATATCAAATCAATTCAATTATTACATAAATTAGTGGATTTATTTATTGCATATTTTATTCCCGAATTTAATTTACTCAAACCTAGAGTGTAAACTCCATAAACCCTTAAAAGTTAAATCATTTAGTGAACTTAACTTACTTCAAATATACAAAAAACATGTCCCTATATTCCATTAGGGTTTTAATTATTTTGTTTCTTATTTTGAGTGTTTATGTTAGGGATTTAAAACTTGATATATTCTACCCTAGAAGGCTTGTTCCAAGTTGTATTGCCAAAGGGCATGGATAAAGAAGATTATTTTCCTCTTCCTCATCTTGAAGAGGGTGATAACTACTTTTCATCTAACCAGGTCCATGTTATCACCCCTTCAAGAGTTGAGGTAATCTATACTACTATTTTAAACATCTATAGTCATCATATCCATCATTCAAACCCTTCCTTTCCTATATCTCCCATTCAAGATTTGTGTTTGCATGTTCAATTGGAAGCAAATAGGGTTTACACTTGTGAGACTCTAAAGGATCAAATTATTAGTATGAGCAAGCTCATTTTAGAATTACAAAATCAGAATTAGTTATTTCATGAAACTATTACACTATTGGAAACTAATATTGCAAAATAAAAGCCTCCAGGGTACACTAATACCAATCATGCATATCCATCTTCACCCAATCAATTTATGGAAAGAAAGATTACATATCAAAAAAATAAATCACAAGAAAGTGAATCCACAAGTAGTGATTCACAAAGTACTCAAAGAACAAATAAAAGCTCAAGTGAGATTTTAAGGAAAATGAATAAACTTAAGTTGATCAAAATACCTCCTCTACATCTAGTGATGATATCCATATATTATTGTCCATACCATAGTATTCATGGTCATCACATAGATTCATGTTTGGCTTTGAGAAAACATATACAAAAAATCATTGATAATGAGGAACCTATACAAGATAAATCAATTAAGAAATCCATAGTGATATATGAACATATTAAAAATGTTTAAATTCAAAAATAGTATAAAAGTGGTTACCAAAGCATCACTCAGAACAACAAAATGTTCAAAAATAGAAATAAAAATAAGGAATAGTATAAGAGACACATGTAAATCAAGTGAACTATACAAATATACATATCCAAAATGAGGTATCACTTTTAAAATATAATGAGTTTCGTCAAAAATATCTACAATAGTTTGATTATCAAGGTCAAGGGTTGGGCAAGTAGGCCCAAGGCATCATTACTCCTATCCTAGCATTTGATATTGTTGTTCAACAAGGTTTGGGATTTATTGAACATCTTAAGGCAAATCATTCACAAACATAGTTTATGAATGTAAAAGATCTAGATACATAGGTAATATTAGAAAAAGAGAAAGAACTTAAGTTTCACATTCATAACAAGGCTAAGCAAATAACCATTCTCAAAATAGGGTTTGTAACAATAGAGTATTCAAATCAAGATATACCTAAAATTTATATAGTTATAAATGCCAAGATCAAAACCAATAATCTAGAACTTGATAATCAAAATGAAGAAGATGATTGAAACAACCTAGTTATTATAATACAAACCATTTAGAAAGTGAAGATGCCTCCTACATTACATAGATGCATCATATCGATGACATGTTGGATTTATAGATACATTCCTTAACATCACATAGATTCTAATCCATAGCATTCTCCTTGTACATATTATCTTTCATTTCTAGCCTACTTGTACACAATGTCATCTACCCCTAGTTTACTTGTACATAGTTTCACTTGTTATGCTTCTTGTACATAATTTCCTTTATCTTGCTCCTTGTACCTAGTTTCATTTTCATATCGCTTGTACATAGCTTATATACTTATAAAATATAAATATAATATAATATGTCAAAAACAAAAAACCATTCAACTATTTTCTCTTACAATACAAACTATAGATGGTATGCATTTCCATGTTTACATTTATTATACTTTATAGGTACTACATATTTAGTGTATTTAATTTTATCATGCATACATGATTTAATTATTATTTTTGAGTGTTCAAAGATTGATATAGGACTTATGTCCTCTTCACAAATACAAATTTGGTACTATCTACCTACTGGGGGCACTTAAACATATACACATATTACTCATTTGACAAATTCACCCATTTGGGGGCATTTTATACATAGTTCTAATTCTAATTTTACATCGTTATATACTCCATATCATAGATTTAACATTATTTGTATCTTGATATTGATCATCCTATGCTAATTTTTTTTTGACTACTACTCCTATAGACTCAATTTATGTATATCTTTGCTCCTATACAAATGTGTACCACATATTCATGCATAATTTCATTTTTATCTTTACTAGTTTAGAATTGATTATGTCTCTATGATTTTACATATATTAAAGGGAATTTGAATATGAAATTGTTTTATGAATCTAAAAAACTTCCTTTCATTTTATGTATTCTTTAAACATGTGCCCATGTCCTTGTGTGTGCCTTTCTTTATTGTGTATGTAGATAGTTTAACATGTCCTTCCATGTGGATTTATACCAACTTATTTGTTCTTTACGTATGTTGGCATTTGAACATGTATTTGTATATATCACTTTCATATATTTAGTTTCATCTACCCATGACCCTTGTTCTATGTCCCCTTGGCCTAATTTATGTGCCTCATGTGTGTTGTATGTATGATTTCATTTATTCATCATGGCCATGACACTTGTATCTTGCTTGTTACACAATACAATTTTAGATGCCATGAAGGAATTCATGTATCTTCCCTTCCTCCTTGGGTGCCTTGAGGGACATCATTCCCCATCCCCTTAGGTAGTTACTCAATTTATTACTTAGATTTTATGTTCATGCACAATCTTACATTCTTATATCTATCTCGATAGCCTTGTGAATGATATATATAACATACATCATACATTACAAACTTATTCTCCAATTATCTTATATTATAATGTCATGTATATGTAAGATACATTGAACACTACAAACTTATGCTCAAATTATATTAAATTATGATGTCATGCATACATATTATATTGGTTTGTTACTCAAATATCATATGTATCTAGGCTAAAACGTATCATTCATAGGTTTAATAACTCCAGTAAAAAGAGGTGGCATTCACATAGGTTTGTCATAGAGATTAGGCCATTTGAGTGCACTCAAAGTATAGATTTTAGTAAATAGGCATAGAATATAGAGCTCAAAATCAAAAAACATAGTGGAAAATAATCAAACAAAATATAGTGATTTTGGTAGAAAAATAACACAAATAGACACTAGCACTGAAAGTGACCATTAACATTTTAACACTATTGTCCAATGTATGAGACTACTGTGTAGTAGCCTCAAAAATATAAAAATTCCAAATTTTCTAGAAAAGTATAATAGGTATAGTCTAGGTTTGTATAGTTTCAATTAAAAATTATTAGTTTTAAATAAATTCATATCATTTTGCTTAGATTGGGGACATCATGCATGGCATGATCACTCCCATTTTAGTTTTAGATAATCAAATATAGATTATTTAAAATCAATCTAGAATCCATATGCTCATATATCAGATTTAGGGATATATGTGCAAGTCATTGTTTCTTTTTGCTCAAGTTTAGACCAGTTGATAAGATTGGAATGAAGAAATCCACATCATTCTATAAATTATTAATACAGATAGAATTTTTAATATATTATACTATATTTTATGCCTTACTTCATCTACAACTATTGGTATTACTGATTAGTCCCTTAACTACATATCAGAGTACCTGAGAGGCCCATGAGCCAATTTTCATTCCAAAGTTTTTGAGTGGCCTCAGAGCCATTATATATAGTTTCAATTACAGTCATATAATCTTAGTTACAATACATAAATTAAATTATAGATGCATCTAATACACATGGGTAGACAATTATAGAGTCATAGTCTAGTTGAGTTCTTGAGCCACCTATATATGAGGGTTGGATAAGACATTAGTTCAATCCAAGATATTCACAAGTTATGATCCACCAAATAAGGGTGGGAAACAATGGAGTTAAAACTAGATTCAGTTCTTGATCCACCCACACCTAAGGATTGAGAAAGCCATTTTTATCAGTCCAATCTTGATTCATTGACCACTATCTACACACATAAGATGTCACTAGGTCTATGCATTAATTCACATACCTAGTGAGGTGTATTCTTTCCTTTCCATTCTCTTATATCCTTAAATAGTTTTAAGTTTTATTTTGATATATTTTAAGTAAGGATTGATTCTATATATTTTTCATTTGTATTAAATGTAATGAAGCATGTTTCACATACTCAAATCTAGATTCATGGGCTTAGCCTCTTAGGTAAGTCTAGGTATGTTTGTTTTCATTTATCCTAGTCATTTCACTTTGATGAATTTCTATAATAAAGGGGGGTAAATGTAGTCATTTAAAATGTCACTTGAGTGCAATGAGTGTTACTATTTTAGGACCTATTCAGACACTCATCCAACTTTCATGTGGGCCTTACACATCCCTAGACATCTAAACATTAGTCTCAAACCTTCCCTTAGCCATTTATCCCTTATTGTCTTAGGTTATACCACTTGGATAGTAGCACCATACTTTGGACACTAGCACCTTGTGCTAGTGTCTCACTTTAGTGTTATTACCTGTATCCCTTTTTTAGCCCTAATAGATATATTTTAATTCCAAAGACACCTAAGGTTAGAATAGACCTATTTCAGACCTTACACAAATAACAAATTAGTATATGTACATGAATTTTAGCCCTTTAATCACTATATTTAAATAAGATGCAAATACACAAAAATAAACTCATAACAAGTTGTGTGTAGTCAAGGTTATTGATCCTTATTCTACCCTGCTTCTACATAAAGTCATTTACAAGCATCCTAAGCTTAGAATACACAAATTTATAGTCTCAAGTCTCACTCAAATTGACATTTATACTAGCTTGACATGCACTTGCACCAACACTTAGGTGGGGATAACTACATTAGGCTTGATCCCTACTTAGAGTATTAGTATGTAGGAAAATCTCATCATAGTGGGTGTTGACAATGTCCATCCCATCCAACTAACATCACATTTCTACTATTTATGCTAATATAATACCCTGACAACATAGAGGTCTAGGGTTTGTATACAAAATTAGTCAAAATAGGTCATATATAAAAAATTAGGGTTTGTCTATGTAGGATTAGGCTTAGTAGATTCAAACACAAACACTCCTAAAATTATAAATTAGTTATTAAATATAGGATGTTAGTGCCAAAAGTGGACACTAGGATAAAAACAATACTATCAAAGGTATGCCATTATTATCCAGGAGGGTTTCTAACACCCAGATCCTATTTGTGACACTTAGATCATCTCATGTACTAATTTTTAACTTCCAGATCCTTCATCTCAATAAATTTATAGTTAATTACTTATTTATGTCATTCATTACTTGTTTTATAAATATTAGATTAGGTTATTTATTTCACAAATCATTTTTTTTATTTATTGCAAATTGTATACCTTGATTTACTATACTCAGACCCTTTAATAACCTAGGGCTTAAACTCCATAAAACCTTAAAAGTTAAATCAAAGAGGAACAATCCATGGCATAGATTTGAATGCACCACAATGAAGTAAAATTCAAATCTAGAAGCATCCAAGTGGTCACATCCCTTTATATCAGGTATTCTATATAGGACAATTACATCAAACATAGATAGTAAAATCAACACGATTGTACCAAGATGATTTTAATGTCTAGAGATCTAAAAGCATCATATCTAGATTCTAATAATTATTCTAGAATCTCCTTCTAGCCTATTTTATACCTATTATAGATCTATCACTATGTTAGCATCAAAACTAGCTAAGTATATTACTTCTTTTTCATTTCCATACATAACATAGTTTTACTTTCTACATTTGGCCTATACTCAAAATAATAAATTTAGTGTATACTTATATCTGAGTTTAACATTTAATTGGCCTATCGTAGATTTGATTATAACCCTTATGCATTATGATTTATATATTCTTAACCCTGTTATACTTAAAATGTAGGATAGCCTCATATCCAATTTAGGGTTAAACAAACATGAAATTCCAACATATAAATTATACTTCCTATTATGTCACTTAATTCATAAATATATTACCAATTCAAAAATGATCGACTATTCAAGCATTTGTCCTTATCTCCCAAACTAAATATTTATTATAAACATGGGAGATTAAAAACCAAAATCACAATTTATTACTTGATCAAAATATTAAATTGTTTGATCATTTAAAACCACTTTTTGCTCACTTTCTTCAATTTATAACTATTCTAGATTATTATAATGGGTATAAAATATGTTTTCTCATTTTATTCAAGTTAAAAAATAAATAAATTATTAGAATGTCTATAAAATATTTTTCATAATGAAAATGGATTTAAACTATTCATACCTTTCAATATTTCCAATATGACCTTCAAAATAATTAGCAAGAAAATAAATTTTCTTGAAGTGTCACTTTAACTTGTTTATTACAAAGGCATGTGGAATCATATTGCTAATTCATTTTAAAACCATATTGTGATAACATGTAATTTAATAAAAATTTTACTATTTCATAGTAATATAATGATCATTTCAAACAAAAATTCCATTTAAAAGACAAATGAGAGTTATAAAGCCTTAAAAAAATAATCACTATGTCATTTGGTGTTGAGATAATGTTTATTGATATCATCTAAGATATGCATTATGAAAATGAAATATTAATCCTAGCATCGAAATGAACTCCATATACATGTAATGCCAAGACAAAACTCTAAGCATAAAAGTTTCACAAAACATTAAAAGTTTCAATGCATAGTTTACATTAACGAACACAAATAAATAAAAATAATTCAAAATGTTAATTTAGAAATGAACATGAGTTCAAAATAAAACTCAATCACTCAAAGCCTCATATTAATATACTATGTCGACTAAGGTAATTCATTTATCCATATGATAGTCAGTACATTCCATAGTTATCACTAATGTCTATCATTTTATGAACTTAGAGTCATCATTCACCTCTATTTTGATCTTCTTTCTAAATTATATGACCATAAGTGGGATTGAAGGGGATTTTTTTACCAATGGAGGATGAACTATGAGGAATAGTATAACTTAATTTCAATAGTTATATTATTATCAAATACAAGGGTATGCCCAATAAATTATGTTACATCTTGGGAAATTGTCAAATCACAAGGTGACAATTGAAAAGTCATACTAAGAGAATCATGGCCTAGGGTATGAGTTTACTAAATTGAATAATTACCTTATGAAATATTAGAATGATTATGGTAGATAGGTGTTCTTAAAACCTATAAATTTGGTATGGGATTAGTAAAGATGCCTTGTGTTGCCATATCTAATATATTGTCACATCCTGATTTCTCACTAAACTAAATTACCTAATCATCTATAGATTATTATGGTTATTAAATTGACTAGTTACTTTTTAACTAATTTATAAGTCATATGCTATTATGGGATAGTTGTATGTGACTTTCATTTCATGATTACATTGTTATGAGTTAGTTTTATTGTAAATTCTTTACATTATGATTATGTTAATTGTTATTATAATAGTGTTTTTTGATATATATATATATATATATATATATATATATATATATATATATATATATGTCATGATGATGTAACGAGATAACTACCTTCTTCTCATGAGTTGGATGCAGGAGAGTTTCATCCCTTAGAGCATGATGAAGGGAAAACATCATTGGAGAGGATGATGTAGATAAAGGTGTTTGGGGATGATAGAGGAAAAATTAGAACCCATGCACATAGCAATTTAGATAGTACATGTATATTCATTATGTGGATTATTAGCATTAGTATGTTTTTGAATTTATTTAAATTTATATAATATGATTTTACCTATTGGTGAGTGTTGGTTAGGTTTAAAACTTATATGTAGAGTAAATATTGTGTTTGCATTGTGGATATTACATGTAAATTTAGTCTATTCATGATTATTAATGCTTTTGGAACATAAATCTATGTGAATAATAACTACTTACTATTGTATTTAGATAACCATAATGTTGTTGCAATGTTTTAAAACATTAGCTTGTTATCATATGATATTCAAGAATATCAATATACACCTTAATATATAATATAACAAAATACATATAGAGTTTATCTAACAAAGTAAGAACATAATGATTATGTTGTTATGATACTATTATGATTGGTTTAATAGATGCATGATTTACCATTTCGGATAAATGAATATAACAAAATTTATATTTGTCTAGTTACTATTATAATCATAATTTTTTTTATGTTTAATAAGTTATTGAAAAATATTCCATTATCCTAAAAACTATCTGAAGATCTAAACCTAGTCTTTTTTAGCATGCATAAGACTATGTTAATGTTATAAGTTTTAGTTATCATTGTGAATAATTTTAAAAGTGGAATTTTTGAATGGAATACATGAGATTATGATGTAAAAGGTTAGGCAAGGAATTTAAGCAAAGAAAATGATTAATGTGTTGGTGAAAGTTTGAGTAAGTGAGAGATTAGGGACTTTTTTGGTATAGTTAATGGAAGTTAACTGAGTTTAGTCTCTATTTTGAATGGATAATTTTGATTATGCATGAACTAATAATTGGGAAACTAATAGTGGCATGCATGCTTGAGTTGAAGAAGAGAGGGGGAGAAGAGAATGGGATGACATGGATAGAGAGGTGGAGATAAAGAGGATAGAAGAGAAGAAGAAGAGTAGGGTGAAGGAGAGAGAGAATTTTGTTTCATACAGTTACAAATGTGAAGCTTTTTAGGGTTGGTAATGTTATTTTGATTATTTCTTGTCTTAGAAGAATTTTGTATGGTTATGGATTTAGCCATGTGGATGGATCAGCCATCTAAAAACACTAAACCCCTAAGGAATAAACTAGTAATATGTATGGAAAAATAGTAGGGTTTATGGGATTTAGTTTTTGAAATGGAAAACACCATAGATTAGGAAATTTAGAACTTGGGAAGATAGTTATATGTATACCAGGACTGAGTTTTATTACATAAACCATATTATGTGCAATATACTCAGTTAGATGGTAGTCAAAATATTGATTATATCAATATAATATAGAGGTATAGTATATGTTAGATTTAAAAAAATTTGGAGTCAAATAGAAACATGAATGGGTTTACAAGGAAATCTAGTATAATGTCAATTTGGGTTACCATATATATAGGATGACTATTGAATCAGGGTTGGCATATATACATAGTGACTGCATATTTATGTTATTTGAAATAGTGATTATGTATGTGTGTGAACTATGCATTTATGTCTTTCAAAATGGTAAATAAATATGTGTATGGACTGATTGTTCATGTAATTTGATATATATATATATATATATATATATATATATATATATATATATATATATCTGTGTGTGTGTGTGTATTTACTATGTGTATTATTAATACATGAAACCATGAGTATAAATATGTATATAAATAGTTTATAGTTTTATGTTTCGAACACTACAAAAATTTATATATACTATAGTTATATGCGTTCAGACTCGTAAATGTATAATAAGTTACATAAAGGAAAGATTATGCTTCTTGTTTATGAGTTAATTGATCTTTTAAATAATTATGACTATTGTGTGTAATTGAGTAATATGTACAACATACTATGATATTGTGAGTTATAATACATATGAATCTACTTATAAAAAAATATAAAATATGTAGTCTAAGTATATATTGTACCCATTTGTTATAAACTCTATTTGTTATGTTTATCATTTATGTGTTAAATAATATAGTAGAGATTAATTCATACATTTGATGGACTAAATGTATGTATTATTATTATTTCTATATTTAGCAAGATTTATGCCTACTAGCAGGAAATAATCTATAATAATCTATTGGTTATATTAATAGTGGCCAAATCTTGAATTTATAGTACTAATTAAGTAGTGAGATAGACTTCACTAGCTTATTTAGCACCACCAATGCTAGATGAAGGTAATCTGATCAAGTGGTGTGTATGAATTTCATTGATGCTAGAGATCAATAACTATTTTAAAACTTTAGACAAAGTAATGTTAGTTATACATTGTCATTTCATATGTATGATTTACATGTTTGTGTGATATCATGTTAGAACATACTTTCATTATGGAACATATGTATTAGAAATCTTGCAAAACATGGGTACTAGCTTATCTCTCTGGATTCCCACACCATCATTATCTACCCATCCATGACTAGAGGGGCATTCCCTATTTGGTGGATTATGAAGGAGATCGATGGTCCATAGTTGATATGGAAAAGTTCTCAGATGATTCTCTCCTTCCACTCAATAGTATTAATTAGAGACTACACTTGAGATTATCAAAGATACTAGAGTTCATGAGACTCGTGCTCTATAGAGCCTTGTATATATTATTGAGACATAATGAAAATTTGAAATGTAACTATTTACTCATTGTATATTGATAAAAACTATATTATTGTACCATTCATGGTTGGATTTTATGTAATTACTTTATTGATGTAGTTATGTTTTGTTACATCTGATTTTAGTGATCAATAATTGTTAATGTTACATTTTTAATTTATGATTAAAATACTTAGTATGTATACTAAGATCACTAATTAGATTCTCTTGGTGTAATATAATGAAAGAATATGTGGTATATAATTTATAAAAAATATTGCATTATTCTAGTAAATATTAGTGGGGATGCTACATTATGGTATTAGAGTTGTGGCTCAAACTCTAGAACTCAATGATTTTGATAATGTTTTTGTATCCTTGTGTTAACATAAAAGATAATGGTATGAGTAGGATAATAAAGAGAGGTTACTTCAGATGTTAATGATAATACCCCTCCATTTGACCCTAACTAATTTTCTACTAAGAAAGCAATAAAATTGGATCAGATTCGTATAGCCATGAATGAGACTAGTTATCAAATTGTAGCCCTAAATAAGAAATTCATGGACATGAGGAATAAACACATTAGGATGTGCCTAAAGATCATACTATTGAGTAGGAAATATCTTAAGAGTAGAGACATAAGGAAGTTCCTTAGGATGCAAGAACATGAGTAGCTATGGAATTGGCTAGGGATATGAAAAATGTGAATCGACCTAAGTTTGATGGAACCATTATGAGAGATGGACCTAAATCAAGGTTAACTAAGATGGACAAACATTTCAAGATTCAAAACTACTCTAAGTTAATAAAATCCATTTTGGGAACATATCATTTGGATAGAGAATCAACTACATGGTAGGCCAACAAGAAGTTAGAAATGAATCTTAACTTGACCACCACTACATGGGAGTAGTTTGTGACATTGTTTAGATCATGGTGGCTTCCATAGTTATATTTTGACCAAGATCTTACATATTTTCAAAATTTGAAGGAAGGATAATTTTTAGTGAATGAGTACTAGGAACAATTCACCAAGATATTAAAATATATACCTCAGTATCAGGAAAATGAGAGGTTCAAGATTAATAAGTTCATCATGGGATTGAAACCCCAGATTACTAAAAAGGTGTACATACATAGACCATCTACCATAGACCAAGTCTTTGATAAGGTAGTCAAACAAGAAAAAAAATGAAATTTATTTCTTAGGTAAGAGATAAGTTTAAGAATTTTTTTTGAATTTCTCACCCAACGTTAAAAAAAAAGAACTAGAAGTGGAGGAGTGGAGACTCTAAGAGTCAATTCAAGAGTTAAAATACTAGATTCAATATTAGGTCAGGTAATGAAAAATTGGGTAATGGTTTCAAATGTAGTTTCAAAGGAAAACAATAGTTTAATAGGAAAGGACCACCAGGAGATTGGTTCATTTATGGAGGTGACCATTTTATGCATGAGTGTACCCAAAATAAGTCAAGGAAAAAAGGTTTTTACTCCTCCACAAGGAAATTTTTAGCAATGTATTCATGTATTAGTGGATCATTGATGACTTGAATTCTAATATCCATCCATAGAATTATTGGGTATTTTGTCTAAACATTTAGTTTCCATTTTTATAGATACAGGGGCTACATAATGTTTAATAGCTCCTAAAATTCTATATAAACTATGTAAAAAATCTAGAGTAATGCCAAATTCATGGTCAATATAATATAGAAATGATTATAAAGTGAAAGTTAACATGTGTTTAGTTTAAGCATAGATTAGGTTACCTGAATTCACAATAGTAATGGATCTATATGCAACACAACTGCGGTCATATGATATGATCCTAAGGGTCAACTAGCTTGTAAAGAATAAGGCCAAAGTTGATTACTATCTAAATAATTTTAAGTGTCTATATGATTTTGTAAATTAGATAGTAATTTAGGGTGATAAAATGGTGTTAATTCTTAGGCATATTTTTACAATGCAACTTAAAAGGCCCAAGAAAAAAGATGCCAAAAATTTATCATCAAGATAAATGAAATGTAACAATCTAAGGAACCATCAATTGAATATTATCCTTTCTTTAGGATTTTTCATGATGTGTTTCTAGAGGAATTATTAGGATTTCTCCATAATTGAGAGTTTGATTTTTTTATTGATATCATACCAAGATTGGAACCTCAATCTGAGGCACTATATAAAATGACAACCATTGAGTTAGTTGAAATGAAGGTTTAACTCTAGGAATTGTTGTCCAAAGGCTTGATTAGACCAAGTGTGTCACCATGGGGTGTACCAATTGTCTTTTTTAATAATAAAAATGGTATTATTCAACTTTGTATTGATTATAGAATGTTGAATAAAGTGACCATTAAAAATAGGCATTTGTTGCCTCAAATAGACAATATTTTCAATTAGATGTAAGGATAAATAATCTTTTCTAAGATTGTTATTAGAGAAGGATATCATCATTTAAGGATAAAATATGGATATATTCCAAATACAATATTATAACTTGATATATGCACTATGATTTTATAATGTTACAATTTGGGTTAATAAATGATCTTGTAGCATTCATAAATCTCATGAATAATGTGTTCAAAAATTATCTATATCATTTTGTTTTGGTCTTTTAAGATGAAATTCTTATATAATATAGGGATTAAGAAGAGCATATTCATAATCTATAACAATTTATACAATGATTACAAAAGCACAAGTTGTATATAAAATTGTCCAAGTACACTTTTTTCCAAAAGAAAGTGCAATATTTGGGACAAATTATCTTAGTAGATTATATTTTAGTATATCTAGCTAAGATAAGAGCCATTATGGAATTTTTGGCACCAAGGAATGTTCATGAGGTAAAGATTTTCATGGGATTAGTGGTCTATTATAGGAATTCATTCTAAATTTTTTTAAGACTGCTATTTTTATTACCTCTTTTCATTATAAGAATCAAAGTTTTATCTGGTTAGATAAGTGTGAATTAGATTTTTAGGAATTGAAAATAAGGCTTATTTCAACACTGGTGTTAAGAGTTCCTAATCCCAATGGTCAATTTTTAGTTATCATAGATGCATCAAGGCATGGATTAGGACTCTCTATGCATTATGGTGTAATGTTATCTTATGAATCAAGGAAGTTGAAACATTATGAGGTAAACTATGCCCCTCATGACTTTCAACTTGTAGTAATTTTTCATGATTTACAAGTTTGGAGGCATTATTTTTTGGAAAAACTATTTGAACTCAAGACTAATAACTTGGGACTCAAGTACATCTTCACCCAACCAAATATGAATGCTTCTTAGAGACACTAGATAGCGTTTTTTTTTTTTCCAAATTATGACTTTGATATTAATTACATAAAGGAAAGGAAAATATAATAGCTAATGCCTTAAGTCATAGAAGGTACATAGTATTTATGGCTACTATCAAGAGTACTTTTAGAGATTAAGTGAAAGAATCCTCACTAGGATATGAATTCTATGATCAAGTTAGGAAAGCATATCTGAGAATGCTCAAAATCCTAGGTACAAAGGATATAGATTAGAGAATGATGGTATTTTATAATACAATAAAAGAATGTATGTGAAATATTGGGAGAATAAAAGGACCACAATGCTAAATGAACTACATAATGCCTATATTCAGGACATCCAAGACTAGTCAAGCCTATGGCAGATTTTAGATCACTTTATTTCTAGAAGGGAATCAAGAAAGATGTAGTGGACTTTGTGCCATGTCTAGAATGATAGTATGTGAAAGTTGAAAATGTGCATCCTGATGGATTATGTTAGAATAATTTTCATTAATGTCAAAGTAATTATAATGGATATGAATAGAAATGTCAAACAAAATTGTTGCCAGAAGTGAACAGAATTATTGTTAGAATTGAACACAACTATTTCTAGAAATAAATAGAATTATTTTTGGAAGTGAACAAATATGTTAATGGAAGTGAATAGAAATGTCGATGGAAATGTTAACAAAAATGTCGATGGAAATGTTGAAAAAAATGTTAATGATCACATCTCTTGGTGAAGAGGTACATCTTGGATGAGACACATCCTCTTAAGGCTATATAATGGAGAAGAGATGTGGAAGTATTATAAGAATTTGATTTGATTTTAGATCATATAAGTGTGAGAGAGAAGGAAGAGAAGAGTAGAGTAGAAAATGAAATAGAATATCTCTTAAGAAAAGAAGTGTGAAGGGTAGATTTATTTTAATGAAAAATATCATTGATTATTGTGAAAGAGAGGAGAGTAGAAAGTATTTAATAAAATTAGTGAGAGAGAAAGTTTAAGAGAAGTAAAGCCATCATTTTATTGAAGATGAAATCACAAATGGTAGAATTTATTTGGCTTAGGGTCAGTGCATCATAGTATAGGGGTTGGTGATCCTATGGGTCAGTGCTCACAAATTAGTTGGGTTATTTCTTGTCAAAGGGGGTCAATGTCTCTAGTTGATGGGTACTCACAAACTGACCTAGTTGGTTGTTGGCTTGGGGATTGGTTTCTCCATTAGGTTCGTACCTTAAAACATTGTAAAAGAGTTATACACACACACACACACACACACACACACACACAGACACACACACACACACACACACACACACACACACACACACACACACACACACACACACACACATATAAGTAATAATTTATCATGTTTTTCTTCCAAAATGGTTTCCATGTAAATCGTGTGTTCACTTATGTTATTAATTTTTACAAATTGAATGTTTATGGTTGTTATGGTTGATTAATTTTGAAATATTAAAAAATTATGTTATACTAATTTAAAACCCCTCTTAGTATAATCCAATGCTTAATAATTGGTGTCAAAGTGGTTCTTTCAGATCTAGTCTAACCATTGGAAGGTAGATATTGAAAGCACACATGGCTAGTCATCAAGGTCATGATGGTTTATACACAAACAAAGGACCATTGTTTGATAAAACTAATTATTATTTTCAGATTATAATGATGAGAACATATATTATGGATCTAGGGTTTGATATTTGCTTATCAATAGTGACAAGGTACATAGCACTAACAAATCAACCAATAGTTCAGGATAGAAAAAATGCATGTGAGAATAATACAAATGTGATGAATGCCATTTTGTGTGGCTTATCAAAATTAGAGTTGATAAAAGTAATGCATTATGTGTTAGCAAAAGATATGTGAGACAAACTTTAGAACATCTATGGAGGTGATGATATGGTCAAAAAGGCAAAGCTTCTAATGCATAGAAGGTAGTTTGAAAGTCTTAAGATGAAATATGAATTAAATGTTGCATTATATCTTATCCTTATGGATGAGATAGTCAGAACCATCAAAGGGATAGGTGAAAAAATGGAAGAATTGATGATAGTCTAAAAATTACTAAGGTCACTTCCTATGAGGTATGATGTGAAAGTCTCAGCTATTGAAGAAATGAGGGACTTGGACACATTGAATATGGATGAACTGGATGGTATTTTCACATCATATGAAATGAGGATAGAAGCAAAAAATCTAACAAAGAATGAATAAGCTTTCATAGTATCAAATAAATTAAAAAAGGAAAAACATGAATCAAGCTATAACACCAACGAAGAGTCGGTTAAAGAAGAAGCCCTATTTGTGATAAATCTTAAAAAGGGATCTATGAGATATAAAGGCAAGTTACATTTTAAGTGTTTCAATTATGGAAAAATAGGACACTTTTAAAATAAATGTCCCCATTCAAAATAAGGGAGTAGTAATGATGAAGAGAAACATGATGAGAAAGAAAGTAAGTATCACAAGAGCAAGAAAAACTACAAATCAAAGAAATATGAGAAAAAGAAGAGATTTGATAAAGAAAAGAAAATACTTTATTCAAAAAGGGATAGTAGCTCAAGTGAGGATATTGAAAAAAGTATTACAAATAGTGATGAAGGTGAAGTTTTATTCATGTGAATAGAAGATTGGGATGGTGATGACCAGATAACTACAGGATAATCTTGGAGTGATTTAGAATCTAGAGAATTAGAAGTAGATCTTGAAGGAGAACTCTTAATTACCTTGAATGAAAACAAAATGCTTAAGAATGAGAATAAAAAACAAAAGTGATAAATTAATAAATATGAAGAAGATGATCAAGATATAGAAGAAGAGTTATAATTCTTTTTAGAGGAGTAAAAAATGGTCAACATGAGTCTAAATTCTAAAGTCGAAGAGTCAAAAAAAAAAGGAAGAGACTAAAATCAAATTGAAGGAAAAGAAGGAAGGATGTGAGAATCTATAGGTTTATATAATTTTCTTGACAAAGGATTTAGAAAATATGAATTCTAAATTGACAAGAAAATTAATATTTAAGAGCACTGAGGTTCTAGATAAGATTCTAGATTGTTAGAGGTCTCTATTTGACAAGTCATGTCTTGGATATAGAGATGAACCAAAGGTTACCAAGGAGGATACTAAAATTGTTAAACTTGTAAAGATATAAAAGAAAACTTGCCTAAAGAATGAATTTCCATAAGTAGAAGACAAAGGAAAGAACCATTGTCATGATATAAGATCATTCTTGCCAAAACAGTCTGACAATTACCAAGGATAATTATTTGGTTATTGCTTTAATTGTAACATTTTTGTTTATATAGAAAACAAGTGTAAGAGACATGAAAGGAATGGATATGCATGGAATAGTGTAATAAATATAGATATGAGTAATTGACATGAAATAAATGAGTATGCATGGAATTATTTCACAAGCAAAGGACATGAGAAGTATGAGCATGGTTGAAATGGAAAAAAAGATTCATATGGTTTATCAAGTCAAAATTCATTTAATCCATTGTCAAAAGACATTGTATATTATAATTGCAATAAGTATGGACATAAAGTGAGACAATGTGGAAGTAATCCTATAGAATAGAACAAGAAAGAGGATGCTTGAATCAAACTCAAAAGAGAATTCATGTAAGTTTGAAAGTAGATGCAACATATATATAATTAAAAGGATTAATATGTGCTTGTGCAAAAGGCACAAGGAATAATGTCAAGGAGGCCATGATGGAATAGAAAGCACAAGAAGAAATTACAGTGAAGACCATGTTAAATCAAGAGAGATATGATGTACATAGTGGAAAGATGCTATGAAGAGGAATAATAATTAATATATTACAATAAGTAGTAAAAAATAAATTCAAGATTGCAATGAAGACAACAAAAGAAGATAATATCTTTTTCATCTAGTGAATATGAGAGGAATCATCAACTTAGGGGGAGCAAGGTGTACAACCCTTTATCATTGATGTCAAAGGGGGAGAATTTAAGATAGGGGGAATTCATATACTAATTCATGGGGATTACCATCAATGACAAAGGGGGAGATTTTTGGAATAATTGTCATTGATGTTAAAGGAATTAAAATGGATATGAATGAAAATGTCAAATGAAATTGTTGCTAGAATTGAATGGAATTATTACCATAAGAGAATGGAATTGTTCCTAGAAATTAATAGAATTATTGCCGAAAGTGAATGGAAATGTCAATGGAAGTGAACAAAAATATTGATGGAAATGTTAATGGAATTTTTGATAGAAATGTTGATGGTCACATCTCTTGGTGAAGAGGTACCTCTTGGATGGGACACATCCTTTAAAGGCTATATAAGGGAGAAGATATGTGGAATTATTACAAGCATTCAATTTTATTGTAGATTATATAAGTGTGAGAGAGAAGGAAGAGAAGAGTAGAGCATAAAATGAAATAAAATGTCTCTTAAAAAAAGAAGTATGAAGGGTAGATTTATTTTAATGAAGAATATCATTTGAGATTTGTGATAAAGAGGAGAGTAGAAAGTATATAAGAAAAATTGGTGAGACATAAAGTGTAAGAGAATCAAATCCATCATTCGATTGAAGAAGCAATCATAGATGGTGAGATAAATTTGGTTTGAGTTCGATACCTCATAGTCTAGGGGTTGGTGATCTTATGGGTTAGTGATTAAGAATTGGTCGAGTTGGTTCTTAGTGAAGGGGATCATTGTCTCCAATGGCTGGGTGCTCACAAATTGATCAAGTTGGTTCTTGATTTTGGGTTGGTGTCTCTAGTAGGTTGGAGCCTATAAACATTGTAAAAGAGTTATATATATATATATATATATTTATGCATATATATATATATATATATATATATATATTTATGCATATACATATACACACACATATATATATCTGTATATATATATATATATATATCTATATATATATGTGTGTGTGTGTGTGTGTGTATATATATATGTATATATATATATGTATATATATATATGTATATATATATATATGTATGTATATGTATATATATATATAATCAATATTTTATTGTGGTTTCTCTCGAAAGGGTTTCTACATAAGTTATGTGTTATTTTATGTTATTAATTTCTAGATCTTAAATGTTTATGGTTGCTTTGGTTGATTAAATTTGAAAAAATTAAAAGATTATGCTATACTTATTCACCCCCCTCTCAAGTTAAGCCTATGCTTAATAGATTGTTGTGTCCACATGAAATACCATAATGGAAGTAGAAGGTGATTAGTATGGACTTTGTCCAAGGTTTACCATTATCACAGAATAAACATGACATGATCTTAGTTGTAGTTGATAAACTAACCAAGGTAGCACACTTTATACTAGATAATTTGACAAATGATGCACCTACTCTTGAGAAGAGATTTGTGTGTGTGTGTGTGTGTGTGTGTAGATATATATATGTATATATATATATATGTATATATATATATATATATATATGTATATATATATATATATATATATATATATAATCAATATTTTACTGTGGTTTCTCTCGAAAGGGTTTCTACATAAGTTATGTGTTCTTTTATGTTATTAATTTCTAGATCTTGAATGTTTATGGTTGCTTTGGTTGATTAAATTTGAAAAAAATTAAAAGATTATGCTATACTTATTCACCCCCCTCTCAAGTTAAGCCTATGCTTAATAGATTGTTGTATCCACATGAAATAACATAATGGAAGTAGAAGGTGATTAGTATGGACTTTGTCCAAGGTTTACCATTATCACAGAATAAACATGCCATGATCTTAGTTGTAATTGATAAACTAACCAAGGTAGCACACTTTATACCAGATAATTTGACTTCTGATGCACCTACTCTTGAGAAGAGATTTGTAAAGGAAGTGTATCAATTGTATGTATTTATAGAGATCATTTTAGATTATAATCTTAGGATGACTTCTAGATTTTGGTTAACTCTGAATTTAGCTTTGGGTATGTAGCTAAACTTTAGTACTACATATCACCTATAGATGATGGTCAAACTAAAAGAGTTAATTAGGTGTAAAATATTTTCTTTATATTTATTTGATGGATCAAAAATAAAAGTGGGAGGAATATCCTCCATTGGTTGAGTTCTTTTACAATAACTCATACCAATATTCTTTTAAGATGTCACCATTTGAAGCACTATATGGGAGAAGGTGCAGGACACCAATCAGTTGGGATAGGTTGGAAGATAGGGTAGTCTTTGGACTTGAGATGCTCTCATAAATAGAATATCAAGATATATCAATTAGATAGAGATTAGTCAAGGCCAATGATAGGTAAAAGAGCTATACTGATCTAAAGAGAAAAACTAGGCAATTTTTAGTATGTGATAATGTATTTCTATGTGTTAAGCTATAAAAGAGCTTGATTAAATTTGGGAAGTCAACAAAAATTTTATTAAGATATGTGAGGCCCTTTGAAGTTTTAGAAGTGTTCAATCTTGTAGTGTATAGGCTTGTATTACCACCATCCCTAGCTTTATTACATAATGTATTTCATATTTCTTATATTAAAAAGTATATAACCGATCCTTCACATGTGTTAGATTAGAATAATTTCAAGTGATAGATCTTAGGGTGGTCATGGTAGAACTAATTAGAGTAATTGACAATCATAAAACTTATTTGTGTAATATATAAGTGTCATAGTGTAAGGTTTTGTGGTACCAATTATTTGAGGATAGTGTGACTTGGGGGCACAATGATGATTTCTAAAAGATATTTCCACATTTTGTTTCTTGATTTGATGCTTCGTACTATGTTATTTTTTTTCTAAATAATGTTTGTTATTCAAAAAATAAGTGTCATTAGGATGATGACTAACTTTAGGGGGAAAAATGTCACATCCTTATTTCTCAAAGTTAAATTACCTAATCATCTATGGATTATTATGGTTTTAAAATTGATTAGTTGATTTTTAACTAAGCTATAAGTCATATGTTGTTATAGGACATGTTTATGTTACTTTGATTTCATCATTACATTGTTATGAGTTAGTTATATTGTAAATTCTTTACATTACAAACATGTTAATTGTTATTACATCAGTGTTTTATGATATATATGATGATGTTGTAACGAGTTAACTACCTTCTTGTCATGAGTTAGATGAATGATTGTTTTATCCCTCAAAGAATGATGGAGGGAGAGCATCATTAGAGAGGATGACATAGATAGAGGTGTTGGGGGATGATAAAGGAACAACTAGAACCCATGCACACACCACATTAGATAGTGCATGTATATGCATTGTGTGGATTATTATTTTTAGTACATTTTTAAAACTATTTACATTTAGATAATTTAATTTTATGTGTTAGTGAGTGTTAGTTCAGTCTAATACTTATATGTGGATTAAATCTTTTGTGATTGTATTGTGGATATTATATGTAGGTTTAGTGTATTCATGATTGTTAATAATTTTTGAATGTAAATCTGTGTGAAAAATATATAGTTACTATTGTATATAGACTAACCATAATGTCTTTATAATGTTTTACAACATTAACTTGTTATCATATGATATGCAGGAATATCAATATATGCCTTAATATATGAAGATAATAAAATACATAGAGAGTTTATATAACATAGTAATTACATAATGATTATATTGTTATAATACTATTATGATTGGTTTAATACACATACATTTTCCATTTTTGATAAATGAATATAATAGACTTTATATTAGTCTAGTTACTATTAGAATAATGATGTTTTTAATCTTTATTAATTTATTTAAAAATATTTCATTATCCTAAAAACTATCCTAAGATCTAAACCTAGTCTTTTTTTAGAATGTATAAGACTATGTTAATGTTAGGAGTATTACTTATCATTATGAATAATGTTAAAAGAGGGAGTTTGAATCAAATACATGGGATTGTAATGTAAAAGGTCACACAAGGATTTTAAACAAAGATAATGATTAATGTATTGAGGAAATTTTGAGTAGGAGAGAGATTTGGGATTTTATTAGTGTAGTTAATGGAAGTTAACTGAGTTTAGTCTCTATGTGGAATGGATAATTTGCATTATGCATGTAATGTAAAATAGGAAACTAACAGTGGCATGCATACTTGAGTTGAGGAGGAGAGACAAAAAAATAAGGATATAAAGAGAGTGGGAGAAGACAATGGGATGACATGAACAAAGAGGAGAGGAGAGAGAAGAGGAAGAACATAGTGAAGGAGAGATAAAATTCTAGTTCATAAAGTTACAAATTGGAATTTTTAAAAGGTTGGTAATGTTATTTTGATTATTACTTGTCTTAGAATAATTATATATGTAAAATTATCTTTGAGGGACTTTTGAAAATGGTATTCATTTTTTGTGGATATGGGTTCATCCTTATAGATGGCTCAGCCATCCATGACACTAAATCACTATCCCTTAAACCCCTATGGAATAAACTAGTATTGTGTGTGGAAAAATATTAGGTTTTATGGGATTTAATTGATGAAATGGAAAACACCCTAGATTAGGAAATCAAGAACCTGGGTAGATAGTTATATATACACAAGGAATATGTTTTATAATAGAAACCATATTATATGAAATATACTTAGTTATATGGTAGTCAAAATATAAAGTATATCAATATAATATACATGTCTAGTGTAAGATTTAAACAATGTTAGAGTCAATTAAAAACTTGAATATGTTTGCAAGGAAATTTAGTATACTGTCGATTTGGGTTACCATATATATATGATGATGACTATTGAATCAAGGTTGGCATATATAATGACTGCATATTTATGTTATTCTAAATAATTATTATGTGTGTGTGTGTGAACTACATATTTATGTCATTCAAAATAGTGAATAAATATATGTGTGAGGACTCAGTGTTCATGTAATTCGATACTACACACACACACACATGTATATGTATATATATATACATATACATACATACATACATACATATATATATATATATAAACATACATATATATATATATAAATACATATGTATGTATGTATGTATGTATATACATATATATATACATACATGTATATATACATATATATACATATATACACACACACATATATACATACATACATTGCATATTTATGTCATTCACAATAGTGAATAAATATGTGCGTTGACTCAGTATTCATGTAATTCGATTATATATATATATATATGTATGTATGTATGTATATATATGTGTATGTATGTATATATATGTATGTATGTATATATATACATATATATATATGTATATATATACATATGTGTGTATATATATGTATGTATGTATGTATGTATATATGTGTGTATACATATGTGTGTGTGTATATATACATACATACATATATATACACACACATGTATATATATATATACATATATATATGTATATATATATATATATATATTATATACATACATACATATACATACATACACATATAATATATATATATATATATGTATATGTATATGTGTATATATATACATACATACATATATATACATACATATACATACATATATATACATACATATACATACATACACATATATATATACATACACACACACAGATATATATATATATATATATATATATATATATATATATATATATATATATATATATATATGTATGTATGTATGTATGTATGTATGTATATGTATGGATATGTGTGTGTGTGTGTATACATACATACATACATATATATATAGAGAGAGTATTTATATCATTCTATTTAGGGTATACATATCAATGGGACATGTTTATGATTAATACACAAAACCAAAAGTATAAATATGTATATGAATAGACTATAGTCTTATGTTTTAAACACTACAAACATTTACAAACTATGTATACATATATGAAATAACAAATTATGAATTCATAATGCAAACGTATGGATATATGAGCTATATGTTAATTAAGATTCAAAATAGGAAGGATATATAAATTGTGTTTGTTCATATTTTAAATATAGAGAACATATATTTGAGTACTGTGTATACATTTAAGTTATAATGTGAAAGGATATCGGTTCAAATTCCCTTCCAAAACATGTATCAAAATTGGAAGTCTTTAAACTTATAAGTATCACCTTCCAAAATTTGACTGTGTCAAGATCTGTGAATTTTGGATGTTGATTTGATTTTGTGGATGCATATAGAAACTCAAAATGAGTATAAACCTTCAATGGATAAACTAAGTCCAAGTAAAGGTCTGTATGGTCAACTTTTATTTAATTCTATTTTCCTTATTTAGAGATAAATAATATACAATCTAAGGACTTAGATTGGGGAAAATAGGGAAATTGATTTGGCATGTATTTGATCTTAATTGAATTATATCTTCTATGTAGGAATAAGTGATTCAATATAAGGGTTTTGGAAATATAGAAACCCTATATAGAACTTCATACATTTTTTTATGAAATGTAAAAAAATGTTAGAATCACATAAGTTTTCTATAAAGAATAATGGAAAGTATTTTAGTATGAAAAAATAGGAATTATGTATAAAACATATATACTATGTGATATATATTATGCATGGTGCATAAATATACAAAACACACACACACACACACACACACACACACACACACACACACACACACACACACACACACACACACATATATATATATATATGAGAATTAGGTTCTCATATACACACATAGCTTATATTTATACATTGGGATGCATGCCTATAATTATAGCTTCTGACTAATGTCATAGAATCCTAAGGGATAAGATACTATAGTTATATGTATAAAGCATCCTAAATTTATAATAAGTTACATAAATGAAAGATTATGCTTCTTTTTTATAAGTTAATTGATATCTTAAATAATTGTGACTGTTGTATGTAATTGAGTAGTATATATAATATACTATGATATTGTGGGTTGTACTACATATGAATCTACTTATAAAAAGTATAAAACATGTAGTCTAAGCATATATTGTACCTATTTGGTATAAACTCTATTTTTTATGTTTATTATTTATGTGCTAAGTAGTATAGTAAAGATTCATTCATACATTTGATAGACTAAATGTATGTATTATGATTATTCTTATTTTTAGCAAGATTTATACCTTCTAGTAAGAAATAATATGTATGAATCTATTTTTTATATTAATATTAACCAAATATTAGATTTACAGTACTAATTAAGTATTGATATGAACTTCACTAGCTTACTTAGCACCACCAATGCCAGATGAAGGTAATCCTATCAAGTCATGTGTATGAATTTGACTGATCCTAGATTTCAATAATTATTTAAAAACTTTGGCCAAAGTAATGTTACTTAGACAGTGCCATTTAATAATTATGATTTAAATGTTTGTGTGATATCATGTTAAAATGTACTTTATTTATGGCATACATCATGTATTAGAAATCTTACAGCACACAGGTACTAGCTTGTCTCTCTGGATTCCCACAACATCATTATCTTCACATTTGTGAAGGGAGGGCCATTCCCTTTTCGAGGGATTATGCATGGGATTGATGGTCCATGGTTGGCATGGAAAATTTCTCATGGTTGGTGTGGAAAATCACTCAGATGATGCTTTCCCTCCTGACATAAGTACTTATGAAAGACTACACTTGAGATTATTAGAGATATTGCAGTTCATGAGACTCATACTCCTTATAACCTTGTACATATTATTGTATTTATAATTGATACATGATGACAATTGGAAATGTAATTATTTAGTAATTTTACATTGACAACAATGGCTATATTATTATTCCAATCATGGGTGGATTGTATGTAATTACTTCCTTTATGCAGTTATGTTTTGTTACATGTGATTCTAGTGATCAAGAATTATTAAATGTTACCTTTTTACTTTATGATTACTAAAATTAGCATGTATAATAATATCACTAATTATATTCTCATGGTGTAATCTAATAAAAGGATACTTGGAATATAATTTAGAAAAAAAATTACTACATTATTCTAGTAAATCACATTGGGGATTATGTATATTATAGATGTGTGATTCACAAGTATCAAAATGTATGGAAATAATCATCCTATGACATAATTTTTTTTGAAAAATTAGTTCAAAAATGTAGCCTATAATGATTCTTATTGTGTCCCAACACACCCCGTTTGAACTTTTTAAACAAAGACCCACTTTGCCTAGAAAATGTTATTCAAGACGAAGTCTAATGATAAGATAACCTTAGAAACCACAAATTGGTCTACTTTAAGAAGTTATATGGTTACATTATTGTCTAAGTTTAATGTTTTATTTATTTATTAATGTCAAAGATTGAGTATCAGATAGAATTTTTTAAGTTAATTTTTACATTTATTTTGTAATCAATCTTTTGGTTGAAGGGACTAATGAAATTCACTATGTTATGTTTTAGTTGATTTTGGCTTATGATCATGTGTAGGATTGTTTTCATGACTAAGATTTTCTATTTATATCCTATATCCTTTTTGATCTTAACAAGTGTCATCATTTTCCTCATCCAATTATATCTTCTCTAGCTATCAAATTCCAAAAGGTCCTAGGTGTTCGAATAGGTGAGATCACTCCACATGGCATCATCCCATTCATCCACCACTACTCTATACTTTTGAAAATATCTAAACTTCAATGGGAATCTAGAAAATAAACATCAATCTAACTAGCACCATCATATCCATATATGGCCAAAGATAGTTAGCATAACTAAAAATGACCTATGATGCTTTAGATAAACAAGATATATCCACACGACACAATCATGTCATCTATGGTCAAACACTATTAACACAATTTAACAATGTGATGAAACCCTATAGATAAGTGAAAATCATCCATGTGTCATCATCCTAGGAAGCTACACCCAAAAAAAGGATAATAAATAGTCAAAATTAAAGACCCGTTAATAAAATGAGATCGTACCAAGTGTTTCAATATTTTTCACCTGAGGTTAGAACACCAAGGTAAAAAAATTAGAATCTAGGAAATCATATAAGCACCATAGTACCATAGGTCTCCTTATGATTATATTAAGTGAAGGACATGAAATAAACTCATGAAAGTGATATAAAGATACATCCAAAAGTAGTGAGAAGATGCAAGGAGGTATAAAATGCTACAAAACCTAACATGGAAAAATCAAAATTCAAATGAATGAGAAATAGAAGGGTAACATATCAAAAGGTTGTTGTATATAATTTACTCACACAAATTGGCAACTTGATGCATTTAATTTACAATCCTAATGAAATATTTGAAATATATTTACTTTCAAAGCCAAATTTGATTACACTACTCTCTTGTTATCCTATGGAATTTATGAATTTAAGATCCCAATGAATTAAAATACATTTGCTTTCTAGGTGCATCCATAAATAGTTCCTATAATTTTAATGGCATTATTGTCTCATGTTCCCCATCCATATTCATATTCCACTACTATAAGGATGGAGTATATACACACAATGTTTGATCTGATGGCTTCAGAGCACTAATTTATTCACTACTCAGACATGTGGACAAAATTTGGTGCAACAGAGCAATACAAGGCCAAAGACCAATTGTCCATATATACAAATAATTCATATATGACATACTCATAATCAAGGTAGTGGGATTACACAACACCATAATAGAACCATGGTAATGTTATGTATTGACCTATTATTATATTTATTTACTAATTGTCACATTTATAGGAATATACTACATTTTCAACAAAACACCACTCATGTGGCATACATCATGGAAAACACATTTGAAAACTATTACATGCTCTATGTTCTGAAGATTACCTATAACTAGTCTAAGATAGATGCATGGTTAAAAATATATACAATCAAGGGTAAATCGAAACAATGTCTCATGAACCCAGTCAGATTTGTAATTTAGGTCCAATTTCATCCATTCCCATAGTTTAGTTCATACTAGGGATAATAGTGGTTATGAAACTAATAAATAGATTATATGATTTCCCTAGTATTTTTTATGTCTATGATATATGGGTCCCTTTATTGGATACATTCTAAGTTATTTTTGATGACTTTATCCTCTCTCTCTCTCTCTCTCTCTCTCTCTCTCTCTCTCTCTCTCTCTCTCTCTCTCTCTCTCTCTCTCTCTCTCTCTCTCTCTCTCTCTCTCTCTCCTCTCTCTCTCTCTCTCTCTCTCTCTCTCTCTCTCTCTCTCTCTATCTATCTATCTATCTCTCTCTCTCTCTCTCTCTAACACACACACACACACACACACAAAAGTTTAGAAATTAGATTCCAATAATTGTAGATGTAATTTATCCAATGGTATACATGTCCATTTATGGGAATGACTTACCTATATTTTTATATTCAATTAAAATAAGTAGTATAAATATGGGTGAATAATAATTATATCTTGACCACATAGTGATAAGGATTGAGGTAACTTACATCACCCCATTGTATCTGCTAAGGTATGCTAGAGATAAGTTGGATAAGCAAGAAATTTTTTTCTAATTATTTGATAGTGTAGAAACCAAGTTTAATGGTGTGAGGCAAGGGGTTATCCACAAGCTTATTTTAAGTATTAGTTTTATTTAATACATGAAGTGGGAGTATTTTTAATCTTTGGTAAAGGTTAGGATGGATTATGGTATATAAAATTTTCATTTAGGTATTGGTATCCAAGTTAGACTATTAGGAATGTTGTTAAGAACCTCAATAATAAGGTTAAATCACATATGGGCATTAATGGTTTAGACATGAACCCATATTTTTAAATGCATTAGTTGATACTAAAGTAATAATAAGAATGTAAAAATAAGATATTTCAATGGTAGTGGCTCAGAGGATCCAATATGATCCTACTATCATAGAGGAAGATGCAAAAAGAATAGACAATAAAAGATAACTCCACCATAGTTTTAGGTTCCTCATTCTCCAATAAAAATAGGCACATCTATGGATATTGATCATAAAATTAAGTATAATATCTTCAGGGATCTCAAACAACTCTAAGTGTTGTTGCTCCATAACTTACCACAAGAATGGGACTACCTCTAGTTCCTAATAGTCCAATGGGGTCACCTTCCTTCACACTTATGCCTCCATAATAAATAATGGAGTAAGTGCTTCCATTCCATCTCTACAAATTATTGTTTCCACCACATTTCCACAAGTATTTTAACTTTTTCCCACTACATCTTCACTAGTAGTGGTTCTAGTGGTACCTTCACAATTCACCACCACCACCACTACTAGTTCACCACCTACACTCCCTATGGATCCATATTTATTCATTGTTCCATTTCAACTAATAGGGCTAATTACTACCTCTATCAGTCCCTCCATGATTACATACATAATAAATCCTAAAAGTCCCCCAATCTCTCCTCAAGTTCGTATAATTACAAAATAAGAAGAGAAACCTACATAATGCTCAAGTATTCTAGTAGGTCCCCTTTACATGGAAACAAAGGGGTGATAAGAAATATGTGATCAAGTGGATGAAGAAATGGGATAATAAGACAAAGAGGGTTAAGAAAAAATGCAAACATGTGAGGTATCCTCAAGATCCCATCAAGAAGTCCCAATCTAGGGATCTAATCACACACAAGTAACTACCTTTCTAAGATATCCTCTTTATATTATAGTAAAAAAATTAAAGAGTTTTGAGGATACTAGATTAAGATATATTTAAAATGAAATAAAGGAAATGATTTCAACTACATAATTCATAGTAAAAACTCATAATATGATAAATTTTACTATAGAGGCAATTAATTATATTATGGATAACCTAGTTTCTTTTATAATTGTAACTAATACTCACATTGATACTAGTGTACCAAGCTATGATCATCCTCCTTATGTGTTAATGGATGATTATTTGAGAAAAAAACAACCAAGTCCAACTAGCCTCATCAATTTATTCCACACCTAGTACTACTACCATGATTTCTTATGCATCCATTATAGATTATTTTTATAATTTGACTCAAACCATAGTAACTCATTATTATTTTATACATACTTATCCACAAGATACTATGGCAAAGACAAATTTCTAAGAATTGGTGTCTTCTTATATTTTTTCTACATCATCTCCATCACAAAGGCCATCTACCCAGTTGGGTATTCCTATTTCCCAGGCCAATTCAATAGATTCTTATATAGTTTCTATGTATAAAACCCTAGGAAAGGCTAAATAAATCATTGATAAACCTCCATAAAGGAGATTCATAGGATGGAGAAAATCAATTCTTTCCCTTCCTAAGCCTTCAACACATTCTCTTTCTATCTTATCTACTTTAACAAAAAAAATTCCACTAGAAAATCCCACACCTTCCACTTTTGCATCTATATATTAATATGGAGAATAAACTATAGTACACATTACTCCTTAGATTCAAAATATGAAACAACAAGCAAATAGATAACAATATCTGGTAATTATTGAGAAGCCTATGTTGCCATTTCATTTTGAATTATATAATTTTACATTGAGAAGGGTAAAATGGAAAACCATGCCAGTTGAAGGTGAAACTATGGAACTAAATAAGGAGGAAGATATTTTATCCTTAAAAAATAAATTAAGGGTCATGATGGGGACTCAAATGAGTGTAAATAATATCCTTATGGTTTTTTAAATGCAGTTGGGGGAGTCCTTAAGTAGATGTTCATGATTTATAATCAATCAAAGAAGATGTTAAATGAAAATAATGTTATTAAGGATCCCCAAATATTATGTATAATGTGTAGGGGGAAGCCAAGACATTAGATACCATCTTTGGTTTAATAAGAGTTGCAAGAGTTGAGTCATGCTATGAATGGGGAAGTGTGTCTATGTCTATTGACATTATGAAAGATATTGAAGATAGACTCAGTTTTATAAGGACACATGGATTAATAATTATGCACATTTAAATCTAATGTTATCACTATATATTACATTATCATAAAACCATGTGGCCAAAAATAAGGATATCATATTTGAATGGCATAATGGGATGCATGCCTTTGTGCCACAATTTATTAGCTATGAGCAATGGGTACTTTTGATTTTGAAATATATGAAGGTTACATGTATCTATACTCCTCAAGGGAAATTAGTTAAAAGGCCAAATTTTTAGGACCTATTGTAGGTGGTTTCTAATAGTTTTTAGTTCAAAATATAAAGTACTATGTATAAGACTAATGAGTAAATAATACAGTTAATAATTATTGTAAATGACAAGGTGGATAATATATATACACTTAATGTTGCATTCAAAGATTCTCTAATAATTCATGGGAAATTAATGGGTAAGATTCCATAACTATTCAAAAGGTCTATCCCTTATTATGAAACAATATAAATATATTTTTCCTCAATTTATTAATTTATATAATAAATTAGAAGTGTTAAAGTAGGAAAATACTTTGGTAGATATACCATTCATCCCTACTTGATCACCTAATAATCAATCTCAGTTTCCATAATATACCACAGTGCAAACATCAATGGGCCCCCACTTTCATTACACTTTGAATTAAACTTTCATTAATGTTCCCATATAATTTATATTTATAGTCCCAGTGACAAAAACTATGCCAGATGTAATTACAGTGGCAATAACCAAGGCTTTAAGCATGTAAGTTTTATCTTTAGGTGGTGCCACATCAGCACCATAGGTAGTCTTTTTATATAATTTCATGTGTATGTTCTAACTTGATTTCGTTCCTTAACTTGGATATCTTTGTATTTGAGAGTTATAACAAACATGTATCGTATGCATGATTTTAGATGTATATATTTTTAAACATGCATTGTATGTATGAATTTTAACATGATCTAGATTTAGAAGATATAAATTTTGAATTTGGTTAGGAGATGATGTGTCACTATCAAAATACTATTTTTACATGTATCCCACTCATTCCAAATAGGATAATATTTTTTACAATTAAGGCAAACAATACATTTTTAGGATTGCTCTACAAGTTTGTCTTGATGCAGGTTTATCTTCTAAATCTCATGTCTTATTGAGGAAGTTCCATCATACTGATATTATTATTCTATGATTTATGTAGAGTTAGTTTTGATATATTTATTTGGATTATGATATAGATAATTGGAGTGTTATTTTTTCATCAATCATAATATCCCTTTGAAAAAGGATGTGTAATAGCAGTCCAACATTAGCAACAACCTTTGGTTATGATCATTAAATTTTACACTATATATTTCCTTTGGATCTTAACTATGTTTATGTGTTTTGTTCATTAATATAAAATTATAGTAGGCATTATTTTTCATCACATATCCAACCCATAGAATAAGGACCAATGTGTAAGGGTTTCATCTATATTTGAGTCATAAACCTTCTTTCTTGCCTTACCTTTCCCTCTTTTTTTATACTTTTTGATCCAGCCCAACTTAGATCACTTCCATCCATCTAAATCAAGTATAATTTTGGTTTATTTTAGATCCCATCACATCTAAACCATCCAAGATAAATGGCATGTTTCTTAGTGATATTCCACAATATAGTTATTTATAAAACCAAATACCCTGTAACTTGTTCCTTGGAGTGAAGTTATTCATTGATCCTAAAATGTTAAAGGTATCCTTGTAAGATTTCATTGGTGTACCTATAACATGAATCAATAATTACTAACCCCTATGCTAAATATGTGAATGACCCTTCAAACCTTAAAGATTTGGCCTCAACAAGAATTTATTGTAATCATAGTATTCTCATGATGATTTCCACCTCTAAACCACACATTGTTATGAACCAATATTTGGGAATTATGATCCAAATTTGATAACCATAATTTAAACCATTTCTAAAAACAATTGTCATTTCTATATATAATCTTGAATTGTATTAAAATTAAAGAAATAATTTATCACTACATACAATTTGAATCATGTTAATAAAAATAGTTGATAACAAAGGTAACAAAAAAAAATTAGAAAAATTGCTACCAAAATAATTGATATTGAGCAAGGAAAAAATAAAATTTCCCATTTTATCATGCATAGTTTCAAGACTAACTTCATTAAATCATATTACCACATAAATGTCTAACTCATTGAGAGAATCATTTTATTGACTATAAATTTTTTGATCTTGAAATCAACTTGTCATGAAAACTGATCTCAAATTTGAAAATGAAATAAAAAGTGAACAAAACAATGAAGAGTTCAAATTAATATATTTTTCAAAAAAAATTATGTTGATCATAAAAATAGTGTTACCCAAATATTCATTTTATAAAAAATCCCACACTTTTCCAAATATATATTTCATTTCAAAAGGGTCCTTACTTATACATTCGATCTCATCAAAAACTTTTGAAAATGCAATTATTTACTTAAATAAACATGATCATTATAATAACTATAATTAAAAAAACATCTTCAATTATCAAATATTGACTATGGACTATAAAACAAAAATTATACTAGGTCTGTTACACAAAAAAAATATCACAAAAAATTAAATAAACATATTAACCATAAATGCCTCTTCAAATAATCCATAAATCACCATTATCTATTATTAGACATAAATTTCCCTGAAATAATTAAAGAGGATCTCATTTTCAACATATAAATGAAGCTTAGAGGTGAAAACATATCTACAATGACAAACATTATATTTAAAATCATTTTAAAATAGTAAAATATTTATTTTGTAATATAAATCCTCTTCTATCATACCATCTTATTATTCTTTATTTAGCCTCAAATTTTCACCATCTCAAGAAATGTGTTTTTTTGCAAAAATATTCCTTTTTATCAAAGGATAAGGCCATTTAGTAGAGAAGGGATGAATTTTTAGACTTTATATGTTTTTTAATCACCTAAAAGTTGTATCTAATTGATATGAGTACTAATTGAGACTATCTATTCCTATATTATCCCTAAATCTATTCTAGAGCTTATTATCACACTTATCTAGCATCCGGGTAGGACAAAGGCATCTCTAATCAACTACAAAGCAACCCTTGACCCTCATTTCATAATCTTGGCACTTCATGCCTAGTGTATAGCTAGTAGGACACTAATTCCACAATAAGGATAATATCATCATGTGGCACTAGTGTCCCTAAAATGGTGGTAATGTCCTTTGCCCTAACTTTTCCCAAGTGGATATCTTTTCAAAAACTAAATCCTCCTAAGGTCAGCCTAGACAAATTTTATCATTCACACGACCAACAAAGTAGCATATATACATGACTTTTATCCCTCTAACCACTATATGTAAATCATATTCAAAATACATGTTAAAATATGGAACAAGTTGAGCACAATTAATATTATCAATCCTTATTCTACCCTAGTTCTACATATTACCATCTACAACATCTTTAAACTCAAATTTTTACATATTTACAATCTCAAGCAAACTCAAAGCACTTAAGGGTATCATATTAATATCACTTTCACTTGAAACAACACTTAAGTATGTATAAATACATCATGCTTGATCCCTTCTCAGGTAATGGTATGTAGGCAACTCTCTTCATAGTAGGGTGTTGAGGATGTCCATCTTACCCTACTAACAAACGCACTTTTTATCTCATGCCCTAGTTGTATGTAAAATTAGGGTTTACACAATAAATCAATAATTATAGGAATAATATAGGGTTACAAAAAACATTTAGTTAGGAATACACCCCAGATATTTAGACACAAGTGCACCCAAAATTTTAGGATAGTCCTGTATAGAGGAAACTACTACCAATATCAAGACACTACCACCACATTATTAATAATGGTGATACTGTCCAATTATGGTGATAATATCCAATAGGGGTTGTGACATAGGTATATAGTTTATGTCTCTCATAATAGCTTCCATCTTAGTTTCTAACACTTAGATAATCTATATCAAGTGTTTCTACCTAAATCTTTATTTGCACTATTTATTATAATTTTTAGAGAAGTCAAAGCTAGTCAACTTTGTAACAAATCATTGTCTATATTTATTGTATATTATTTCCATGATTTATTATACTCATACCTTTAATCAAACATATGGTTTACATGTGTTAAGTCATAAAAGGTTAGAACATTTGGTGAACCTAACTTACTTCGAATAATGCTCAAACCATAACCCTAGATGCTCCTAAGGTATGTATCTTTTTTTTTCTATTTTCATTAATTGCTTTATGATTTTTAGATTTCATATATTCTATTTTAGTAGATCTATTTCAATTTTTTTACTATATACCATCTAGAATATCTATCACTCTTCCATTACGAATAAGTGCTATGTTAGGTGGTAATCCTATATAACATATTTAGATTCCTTCTATTTGAGCTTATACCATGGATAAAGTACTTATTGTAACTCCCATTTTTGATTCCTCACAACTTGACTATGTGGATTTCAATGATAATAATATGAAGATGAATAATATAATCAAGAATAAGATGATACACAAACTAGAAATTAGGACACTCTCCCTCCACTTAACAATGACAACCTAATTATCAATAAGCATGAGATCTTACAAATCTTTAGATATAGGATTTAGAAATAACCCCTTTATCATTCACAAATTTTATAATCCGTAATGGAAATTAATAATAAATCAAATAATGGTCAATCTTCAACTCCCTTAACTAATAACATTGTTACACCTATAGTGGGGCCAACTCAATTAGCACAACCAATAATTATAATTCAAAAACCTTTAGTGACAAAAACACCTATTATAGAAATTTCCTCCACTCTATATGTATAATCCATTAGGCAGAAGGTTCATACTCTACATGCTAAAGTGTTACATCTTGATAAGGGAGCCATTAGGCCATCATATGCCTTAGATTTTAATGTTCTCTTATGTACACCTTTGGTATACCACATAGTAGAAACTCCCTTGCCATCTAAAATTGTGGTAGTTAAACTTACATTTTATGATGGCAAGGTTAACCAAATCACATCTATGAACTTTCCAGGTAGCATGTTTAGACTACGTGTCTAATGATTAGATTTTCACAAATTTATTTCCATGTAGTTTAAAGGATTACTGAATCAATATATCATAACCTTTAATCCTTTGGTAAACATTTTTTTAGCACACTTCTCCATAAATATTAAGGATAAGATCTCATATTCTCAAATTACATAATTGAAACTAAATTAAAATAGACCTACTGTAGAGTACTCTTACCATAAAAGAATATATTAGTTAAATTGACTTGCCCCATCAAAGATAAAGAACTTCAAGACATCTTCAAATAGAGTATTTTACTAGCATTAAATGAAGCTAGCCTATTTAGGAAGTTTCCAACGTTAAAATAAAAAGAGGTCAAGATTCTATCAATGGGAAAATGAAAATATACCAATGGATCATAATCAACTACTAATAGTTCAATTAAACCTCCATATAAGGTAAGGGACACTAACAACAAGAGTGATCAAAATTCCATAGTTAAAAAAACTTCAGAGCCATCTCCTCACTTGGGTTTATCAACTCCTCAATGATGAATCTTTACCAAACTTACAGAATCACTAGCATGGATTTTACATTATCTCTTGGAATGCAATGTCATATCTCTCCCTCCCATCAAATAGGTTGATATGACATGACCTCTTCCAAAGAGATATGATTCCAATGCATTCTATGAGTATCACAAGGCACCAATCCATAAAAAAATAGATGCATAAGCCTAAAATATATGATAAAATATTTTATTGAGGCTAAAATTATTAATGTGGGCACACCCACTGAGGCACCAAAAACATAGAAAATGGAAGCTAAGGCATTAAATATATTCTCATATCTATTTATAAAACACACAAAAAATGAGGTAAGGAGAACTTTAGGTGTTCACAACACATATTAGGCACATCCACCACTAGCTTCATATCATATTATTACATAGGAGGCATGCCCATTAAACAATATCATTGGTATGTACCACACTATAGTTCTAGCTAAACCACTCATAACCTTCTTAGAGAATGAGATTATTGATTATATATATTTATGTGAACTCTTTGTACAAGCCTACATATATCATCATCCTATCTAAAGTGTAATATTGAGAATGGGTCAAGCATTAGCATGTCAACTATGAGAATTTTACAACATTTAGGGTATTTATACAAAGATATATTCCCTACAAACATAATTTCCAGTGGTTTTAGTGGTCATATTCAGATCTCCATTGAGGATATTATTCTTTCATTATAGGTTGGACCAACACATGTGGGCACTCAATTCATAGTGTACCTAGTGCAGGCATGCTTGATATGTCATTGGGTATGCCATGGATATGACATCTATTATCCATCCCAACTACAATGCACATATGATTAGAATATATACATGAAAATTATGTGGTCAAAATTAAGGGTTTTCCATATGAGTATCATCTACCTATTTCATAGCAATTTATAACATAGTTATTAGTTACATCTCAAATCATAGTTTCTATTGATACACCATAGAGTTTAACAGAGTCACTAGCATAGGCAAATTCGACTCTTATAGTATCAACATATATGTATACTCTCCCATAGAGACCATTATTAGATAGACATCTATGTCAGAGATATGTTACAGATGCTAGAGGACATTCTTCTACTCTTATTTTACTAAGATCAGTATTATTGGGTTATCAGGGTTCTTAGCATAGGGCACCTATGTCACCTATATCTTCTTCTACTATAATGGTTCCTAACACCCCTATAGTTCATCAGATGCCATTGTCAGTGTCATAGATTTATAGTACCAATACACATGTAGATATAAATAAAGATATAAATCACTCAATATAGTAGATTATGGGACCACATTTGCCCTTTCATATAACATGCATGATTATAGTTGCATTATTTAACACAAATCATAGTGATATTGAGACTCATTAGTTATTATTGTTTCTCTCTTATTGTACATACTTTACCTCTCTTACTCCTTATATATAGTTTATTTTTGTGTTGCTTGTATATAACTTATTTATATAAAATAAAAAAACAATTTCATAAGGGTTTACAAAGTGTGTAAGAAATACTTGTCATTTATAGGTTTAAAGAATCCATTGCATGAGTTTCAAGTTATGATCTTCTTGAGATCTTTGGTGTAATAGAGGCAAAGTAATGATTTATTTCACAAAAAATAATAATATATTTGGTTGTTAGGAGAAACCATGGTCTTAATATTATTTGTAAAAATTTAGAGTAATCTGAACTAATTAGAGTGAATGTTGATCAAAACCTAAAGTTTAAAATCTAAGCTAACACTTATATTTACAATGAAAACTAAACTACAATTATTTGATAAAAAAACTGGGCAAAAGGAAGGGTAGGTAGAGTAGAAATATATTACTAGTATTTAATTCAAACATTATGATAGAGCTTAAATTTCATCCAAACATGCACTCAAACTAATATATGACATTAAATTGTTTGCAATATGATTGTCATTAATGTCAAAAGGGAGATTATTGGAATTATGGATGTCATTGATCCTTAGGGCTAAATATTTGTGATTAGAGGATATAAAAGGGATCCTATAAGAGTCTAATAATGATTGGAGTGCTTGTGTACATGAGTAAAATTCATCTGGTTCTTCATATTGATCATCTAGACATTATGGGTCTATAGAGGAAAATTTAAATAGGTAGTTTACTGATGTCACCATTGCCATATGTGGATGAGTCTGGGGGATTTGGTAATATGGTTATGATCACATTAGACCCTAGTTATTCTGAGACAGATTTAAAGTCATGCATTAAAGCATGGTATAATATATGATGATGCAAAGTTTGTTAGACAAAATTCACTAAGTTTCTATACTTATCCAAATTTATAAAAGGGTTCAAGCAGAGCCAAGTAAGCATATTGATGAGGTCAACATTTTCACACATAGAGGTGTTAGGACAAATGGATCATATAAGTTTATTCATTTTATTCATAGTTTCTACTTAATGCATCTTAGGTCACGCAATGTAGCATGACAAAATATATGCATGTGAAAAGTTGGGCTCCTAGGTATTTTGATAGTGCTTTCCCACACTTAGTCAAATTTATAGGTTATATGAAAAATCTAAGTAGTAATTTTTATGAATTCATATATTCCATGTATTAATGTTTTTAGAGAATATTAATATATGGATGCAATCCCCTATATCATAGGATAATATGTACTAAATTATAGGTCATACAATGAAGCACATCAAAATATAAGTAAAAACAAAGTTGGCCTTCGAGGCAGTTCTAAGCATAGTTAGCTCTATGGTAGAAGAATTTGAGTGAGCATATTAATGGAATTATATCTCACACACATATAGGCTTTAGGAAGAAATGATCATAAGGATTTTTTCATTATCATGCCTAGTTTATATGGTCCAAATTTTATAACAAGCAAATGAGTGAAGCAAAAGATATGAAGGTGAAAAGTTAGCCTTCCAACCATATTGAGATTATCCTTAAAGTTAAATCTTATTATAAGATTTAACGATTATCACTTAATCATACATTGAAGATCTAATGATGCACAACAAAGTCAATATGTTAAATTCATCTATGAGTGAACATGATAGTGATAAGTGTCATAATCATGGAGCTTGAATAATAAATCTACAATGTTGTTCAAAGTCAATTAGTCAATGATCAATGCAAGGATGACAAGTGTCTCAATAATAGGAACTAATAACAATGTGTAGAACATATGTGTTAATGCCAAGAGTCACATTCATTTGATCTCATTAGAGATAAAGTTCAAGCTTGTAAAAAGATCAAATAGTGACTCGTTGATCATGTAATGAAGATATAATGAAGTGAGTGGACTCAATGGGATGAAGTGCTTGATTTTTAACGACATAGAGGCAAGTTAAATACCAAGATAGTTTTATGATACTGATAGAGCATATCCATTCCAAATATTGAGGATTCAATGAGATTAGGACAAGTGGTCGATGTTTAACCATAGACAAAGATAACGTTTGTAAAACTATGAATATATAACAACATGCAAGATCTTAGATCAAAAAGATCAATGAACATGTTTTAATGTTGTAACATTAAAGCTTATAAGCTTACAAATATCTAATAGAGAGCATTATCCTATCATAGATTGATAAAATGGATGGATTTTAAAGTTGATCAATTTGAATAAAGACCATCAGATTGTGGTGTCAAACTTAAGATCAATAGTTGATATTTAAAGGTTTATTCATCCTAATGGTCAAGTAGTACAACATGTAAGAAATTATAGTTAGGCCATAAATTATGATATAAATAGTGAGATTGATTACTATAATCGATCAAATTTATGTAATAACACATGTGCATCAAAACCATAGCCCAGTATATGGTATAAATAGCAATGAGACCAAGAATCATGGTGGTAGAGCATGAGTTCAAGACACAAGAAACTTACAGTTAAAGACAAGAACTAAATTCAAATAAAACTGAGCATGATGTGTTATCAATCTAGTGTAAGCATAAATGAGATATGAACCCTAGATCAATTGCTTATATATATGTCATCTAGGATACAAGTTGTTGAGGTTAGTATTATTGAATTGTGTCAAATAGAGAAATATAGAGACACAGAGATATAGAGGAATAAAAGATAAGGGAAGGGAAGAGAGATGAATTGTAGAGCATGAGAAGTTACATAGTAGACCTATAATTGAGAATAGAGAATTAGATTCATTTATGAATCTAGAGTATAATATGGAGTTGCAACTCCATATTATAATTTCATAGGTAGGTGCCATCAGATAAGCTAAGTTGGTGCTCAGTTAGAGGGTGGGTGCTTCGTTAAAGTAGGTGATCTTAAATTAGGAGATTGGTGTCTCCTTAGGTTTGGTGTCCATAAATGTGTAACTAGCAAGGTTTTGATTTTGAGGTTGGATTATAAAAGTAGATTCTAGCAGCTATTTTAACTATGGTTTTTCCCCATATTGGGTTTTCCAAAATATGTTGATATGTGAATTTGTGTGTGTGTGATATTTTCATATAGTTTTAATCTACATTAAAAAGATAAGAAAAGGACTAAGTTAGTAAACATATTGATTCATCCCCCTCTTAGTATATGGTTGTGTTCCAACAATTGGTATTAGAGCCCTGGTTCCTTAGAAGAAGCTTAATCAGCTCAGGTAGATCTTGTATGGTGAACACAAATGGCTAGTCAAGAAGGCTATTCCTCAAACAAGTCACCACTCTTTTATGGATCAAACTATCCATTTTGGAACATAAGAATGCAAACATATTTATCTTCATTAGGGTTTTATGTATGGATGTCTGTTGTAAATGGATATAAATCTCCTACTATAAATCATACTAATTAGGCTATTAAGAAGGCATATGATAGCAATGCTAAGGCTAAGAATGTTATTCTATGTGGATTCTCTAATTCAGAGTTTATCAAAGTGATGCATTGTCAAAATACAAAAGATATTTGGAATAAATTAAAGAGCATACATGAAGGTGATGACAAGGTAAATCAAACTAAGATATAAACATTCAAAGGTAATTTTTCAATCCTTAAAATGAATGAAGAAGAGAAAATTTTTAGATTGCCTCCTCAGAGTAGATGTAATCATTAATGTAATTAGAGGCCTTGGAGAAGAGATGAAAGAATTAGTCATTGTTAAAGAGGTCCTAAGATCTCTACCATCTAGGAATGACTCTAAAATATTTGTAATATAATAATCAAGAGATATGGATAAACTCACTATTGATGAGTTGCATGGAACCTTCACTACCTATGAGATGAGAATGGGAAAATCAAACACCTTCAAGAGAAAATCTTCATTCAAACATCTAAACCAGTAATGGTAAAAGCACCTACATCTAGATCTGAGGAGCCTGATGAAGAAGAATCCAAATTTTTCATAACATTAAAGAGAGGGTTTGGAAATTATAAAGGTAAGTTACCCTTTAAATGCTTTAACTATGATAAAGTAAAGACGTTTTACTACTAGATGTCCTTCTAAAAAAAGGATAACTCTAAGAAAGAAGAGAGTAGTAAAAAGATGAAACCTCACTACTCCAAGAAGAATAACTTATTTAAAAATAAGAAGCATTTGTACATAAAAGAAGATAGAGATTCATTGGATGAGTGTGATAGCTTAGATGATAACCATGACTTTGACTTTATGGCTAAGGAAAAGGAAGTACTATTCATGACAATATGATCAGTTTTTGTGGATCAAGAAGAAGTTAAAGACTCAGATGAAGAAGAAGTAAAAGTGGATCTAGAGTATGGAATCATTTGTGATCTAAAATAAATAAACAAGATGAGAAGAGAGAACTCAAAACAGAAGAATCTTGGAATAAAAGAGATTGATAAAATGTCTAAAAGACTTGAAAAATATGATCAGATGGTGGTTAGTCTAAAGACACAAGTTAAATATTCTAAAATAATATATGTATTCAAACTTGAAATATAATATAAATATGATGAGTACATTAATTTAGAAGTGGAGATAGTGGATTTGAGAAAATATCTTGAGAAAGATAAAGGAAAACTAGACAAAAGTCTAAATTTGATAGGAGGATTAGACATTCTTGATGAATTGGTCAACTCTTAAAATCCTTCAAAAGAGAGATCATGGATTGGCTATGAAAAGGGAAAAAAATCCATAACTATTACATCTATTAGCCTATATTATAACTTCAATGAATGAGAATCAAGAACAAAGAAAGAGAAATCTTGCAAGTATACAAAGATAGACTCAAACATAGCTGATGTGAAGAAAGTTGAAAGAGAAAAGAAGCCTAAAGAAAATAAGAATACAAAGGTGGATGATGTAGATGGATACATAAAAGTGAGAGACTTGAAGAAGACAAAGTTTATAATAGCTCCTCATACTGTTCAAAGAAATTCTATGACTAGGTATTCATCATCTTTCTATGGTTATTGTCATACCTATACTCAGTTTGGTCATAGGGCTATTGATTGTAGAATTATACCTAAAAAGATTTTTTTTAAAATTATAATTATACATACATTTGATCCCTTGTTAGATACAAATGTAAGATTCTATAATTGTAATAATTTTGGTCACATAGCTAAACAATGTAGAACAAACTTTATAAGACCAAAAACATAAAACAATAAGAGAGGCATGCCTCTTATTGTGAAAAAAGGTTCACAAGTCTCTGAGAAGGAGAAAAAGAAGCCAAATAATAAACCCAAGGACGTGTGGAAAGTGAAAGGTCAATTTATGATCACTCAAACTGCACTCTATGTCAAGGAGCAAAATTTGTGGGTAATAAATAGTGGTTTTTCAAAACATATGATTGGTGATAAGAGCAAGTTCATCAAATTGATCAAATTTAAGGAAGGATCTATCAAATTGGAAGACAACACTATATTAAAGATCAAAGATAAAGTAACCTTGAAAATAGATGGAAATTACCTACACATGATGTCCTTTATGTTGAAATATTGAAGCATAATGTACTAAGTGTCAGCCAAATGTGTGACAATCGATATAAGGTTACATTTTATGCATAAGGTTTTAAGTTAAAGAGATCTAGAAGACTAGTTGCTAAAGGGAAAAGAACTGAAATTAATATCTATAATCTTGGTGAAGTGAATTTTAATAGTTTATTGATAGGAAAGATTGATGAGAGTTAGTTATGACATAGAATAATGGGTCATGTCAACTTTAATAACCTAGTCAAACTGAACTCAAATAAGTGTGTTAAACACATGACTAAGATAACCAAACCTATAGACACTACTTATAAGGAATGTTAACTAGGCAAGTAAAAGAGAGTCAAACTTCAAACAAAGGAGTATGTAGCTACAAAGCCTCTATAATTAGTTCATACTGATCTTTGTGGTCCTACTAAGACAAGACGATCTAAAGGATAGAGACACTTCATGTTATTTGTAGATGATTACTCAATAATGACATGAGTAACTTGTTTGAAGGATAAATCATAGGCATTTAAGAGATTCAAGATCTTTAGGGCCATGGTGGAGAATGAGACTAGATAAAAAATCAAATTATTAAGATCTGATAAAGGTGGTGAATTCACCTCAAATGAGTTCATAGATTATTGTGAGAATCATGAAATTAAAAGACATTACTATGTAGTAAGGACTCCACAATAAAATGGATTTGTTGAGAAAAAGAATATGACAGTCAAGGAGATGGCTAGAATAATGTTAAAAGAACCAAAGTCACCTAATGGATATTGGAGAGAAAAATTCCAAATAATAATACATATTTTGGACAGAGTTTAACTAAGGGTAAATAGTGACAAAACTCCCTATGAACTATGGTATGGAAAGCCTGCCTCTATGAAGTATTTTAGAGTGTTTGGAAGCAATTTATACATCAAGAAAAATAGGGATAAATTTTGAATCTTTGAATCTAGATGTGATGAAGGAATATTTCTTGGATATTCCACCCAAAGTAAAGCTGACATATGTTATAATAAAAGGCTACATAAGACTGTAGAGAGCATCAATGTCAAGGTTGAAGAAGGCTTGAAACATGTTAAACCTAACAAGGAATTCTATATTAAAGAATTAGATTTTAAAGGAGAAGCAAATAATGAATATGTTGAGGAAATTAATGAGAAGGAACATGTAATATTTGTTCAAAAGTATCATCTTATAGAACAGATAATTGGCAATAAGAATGAAGGAGTTTAGACAAGGAGAAGAGTTGCACAAAATAAGGAGAAAGTAAGTTTTGCTCTAATATTTGAAATTAAGCTTAAGATCTATGTTAAATTTAGCAAGGATGATAATTGGATAAAATCCATGGATGAAGAACTGAGCCTAATTGAAAAGAACAAACCTTGGGAATTAGTTTCAAGACCTACAAACAAGAATGTAATAGGTACAAAATGGGTCTTTAGAAACAAACTCAATGAGGATGGAATTATTATTATAAAATAAACCAAGATTGGTGTGCAAAGGATATGTATAAGTTGAGGGCATAGATTTTAAGGAAAAATTTACTCCAGTTTCTAGATTGGAAGCCATAAGAATGTTTCTAGCATTCTCTATTTATAAAAAGTTTAAAGTATATCAAATGGATGTTATGTTTGCTTTCTTGAATGGGAACCTAGAAGAGGAAGTTTACATATAAAAACTAGAAGTATTTCATCTATCAGAGGAAGAGGATTATGTGTGTAGATTTACCAAATATTGGTATGGTCTAAAATATGTACTTAGAGCATAGTATTCAAGATTGGACTAGTAACTACAACAAAAAGGTTTCAATAAAGGATGTGTAGACTAGAATATGTACTTCAAATTAGAAGGTGAGCATATGTTGATTATTATTATTTATGTAAATGACATCATCTTTGGTGGTAGAAATAATAAAATGTGTAAATAATTTGCTATACAATTACAAATTGAGTTTGAGAAGTTTATGCTTGGATAACTTTATTTCTTCCTTGGTCTAAAAATAGCACAAATTGATGAAGAAATATTTATATCCCAAACCAAGTATGCTACGGAAATGTTCAAGAATTTTGGAATGGAAGATAGCAAACTAGATAGTAATCCCATGATAACTAGATATAAGTTGACCAAAGAGGATGAGTTCCTTGATGCAAATTAGACTATGTATAGATCAATGATTGGTATCTTATTACACATAACTACATCAAGACCTAATATCATGTAAGCAATGTGCATGGTTATAAGATTTCAAGATGCTCCTAAAGAGACACATGTCAATGTAGTAAAAATAATCTTCAGATATATGAAGAGCTCAATTGACTATGGCCTATGGTATCCTAAAAGTGAAGACTTCACTTTAATGACATATACATATGTTGATTGGGTAGAAAATGTGGGTAATAGAAGAAGCACTAGTGGTGGTGAACTTTTCCTTAGAAACAAATTTGTTTCATGGCTAAGAAAAAATCAAGAGTCAGTTACTCTTTCTACAGTAGAAGTAGATTATGTGGCAGTAGTGGCATGCTGTACTCAAGTCTTGTGGATGAAACAAACACTCAAAGACATCAAGGTAGAGTATGAATCACCTATATCTATTATTTTTTATAATTCAAGTGTTATTAACATATCAAATAATCTTGTGAAGCATTTTATAACCAAGCACATATCAATCATCACTTATTAAGAGAAAAGGTTGTAGATCAAGAGGTCATAATGGAGTATGTGCCAAATCAGGACTAAATTGTAGACATATTCACCAAACCTCTTCCCAAGGAATAATTTAAGTATATAAGATAGAATTTGGGAGTGGTGGCTCCTACATCACATCACTATATCCTATTGATATGGTATGAGACCAAGGGGACTATCATAGAAACTTTGTTAATCCCTAGAAGAAGAGATAAAAGGCAACTCAGGTATGCATACTTTTGTAAATTTATAATGAGTTTATGGTTAAATATTCTTGGATAAACTCTTTTATATGATAAAGGGGAAGAAAATTTTGGACAAATAGTGAGAAAGAGTCCATTTGCGACTGATGTCAAAGTGGGAGAAGAAGTGCAAATGCTCTCTGCAAAATTTTAGAGAAAACTTGAAAATGCTAAATAAGATCAGAGCATGTGTCCAATTTGAGTTTAGGAAAATACCATTTCCTAAGGGGGATCAATTTTGGTATAAATATCTTCAATGCATATTCATAAAAATCTAATTCAAACAATGATAGAGAAGGATCACAGTATTAAAATATCAAATCATTTAGTTTACCTTCAATGATAGAGGGGGAGATTGTTGGTAATATGCTTGTCATTGATGTCAAAAGGGGTATTATTGGAATTATGGATGTCATTGATGCTCAAGGATGAATATCATGAGTAAAGGATATGAAAGGGATCCTATTAGAGGTCAAGGATGATTGGAGTGCTTGTGTGCATGAGTGGAATTCATTTGGTTCTTCATATTGATCAATTAAACATTTGGGGTTTATAAAGGAAAATTTGAACAGGTAGTTTGCTAATGTCACCATTACCACATGTGAATGAGTCTACGGGAGTTGGTTATATGGTTGTGATCACATTAGACCCTAGTTGTTATGTTTTAGATTTGAAGTCATGCATTGAAGCATGGTAGAATATATGAGGATACAAAGTTTGCCACTTAGACAAATTCACCAAGTTTATATACTTATCCAAATTTGAAAAAGGGTTCAATCAGAGCCAAGTAATAATATTGATGAGGTAAACATTTGCACACATGATGGTGTTAGGATAAAATTATCATATGGGTTTATTCATTTTAGTGCCTAGTTTCTATTCGCTAATTCTTAGGTCATGCGATATAGGGAGCCTAAAGATATGCATGTGTAAAGTTGGGATCGAAGGCATTTTGATAGTGTTTTCCCATAGTCAAATTTATAGGTTACAAGAAAAATCTAAGTATGCATTTTATGTTGTCATATCTTAAACATATGGATATTTCTAGAGTAGATAAATATATGGATAGAATACCATATGTGAGAGGATATTATGTACTAAATTACAGGTCATGCGATGAAGTTCATCAAAAGTTATACAAGAACAAATTTGGCCTTCTAGGCAGTTCTAAGCATTGTTAGATCTGTGGTAGAAGAATCTGAGTGAGCATATTAATGGCATTATATCTCACATTCTTGAAGGCTTGAAGAAGAAATGAGCATATGGGTTTTTTCATTATCATGCCTAGTTTATATGTTCTAATTTTCAAAATAGATAGATGAATGAAGCAATAGATATGAAGGTACAAATTTATCCTTCTAGGCATATTGAGATGGTCCCCATACTTAGTCAAATTTTTAAATGATAAAGTTCAATTTTGTTATAAGATTTAATGGTTAGTGCTTAATCATACAACGAAGATCCAATGATGCATAATAAATTCAATATGTCAAAGTTACTTATGAGTGAACATGCTAGGGACAAGTGTCACAATAATAAATCTTGAATAGTAAATCTACATTATAGTTCAAAGATAATTATTTAATGATAATGTTCATGTAACTATGAAGATCTAATAACACATGGGAACTCAGATCAAAAAGATCAATGGATGCATTTTAGATTTTGAACATTAAATCTCAAAAGCATACAAAGATATAATGGAGAGCATGATATTGTTAGTGATCGATCGAATGGATGTGTTTTAAATTTGAGCAATTTGAATAAATACCATCAGATCATGACACCAAACTTAAGATCTGTGACCTAATAATTTGACTCAAGAGAGGATGGTTAGTATGGTGTTAGTTCTAAAATGAAAAAAATGAAATAAACACACTAATAACATAAAATCTATAGGCTTAGACACTAGGGAGAGCTTAGTTAACAATAATTAATGAAACACACAACTAAAGTGCAAAATGAAACTCTTTTACCTTCCTTGGATGCTTCAAAATGCTTGTTGTTGTGGCTTGCTTGGCTTGTGATCATGATGTCTTTGGAAATGGAAGCTTGACAACCTCCATCTCTCCTTGGAACCTTTGGCTTATGGCTTAGCTTGGCTTGGAATAAATTTGTAATTATAACACTAGTTTCTTAAAGATTTTGGAATTAATCTTGCATTATAACTTTACACTAATTAAGCTTTGAAATGATGTTGTGAGGCCTCTTATTTATAGATCTTTGTATTTGATCATAATCAACCTTAGGCATCCATATCAAGATTGATATGTGTGGTTGAGTATCAACTAAAGTTTTTAAATTAATTCTATAATTATCCTCATCATGGCATTCGAAGAAAGGACAATTAAGAGGCATGGAGGGCATGAATCCTGATATTTGTGGCATTTGTGACCTAGGGATGTCTTCTCAAGAAATGAGGTCACTTGGTGATGTATATATTCAATATTCATTTCTAAAAATAAATATTCAAAAAGTTTCCATGTAATTATTTATTAGGCCTTGATTTTTATAAATTAGCTCTTAAACATGATTAAGCACTAAGCACTTTATGCACAAATTACTCAAATTGATTAGAATACCTTGTTATTGGTCCTAAATTTGACTGTATTGGAATTGGAAGTCCACATTAGATGAGTTGGATGAGTATTCCCATTTAGGATGTTGCCAACAACAAATAACAAAGGCATGAGTCTTGTGCAAAATATTTGATAGGAAAGAGCAATCCAGAGCACGCAGGTGCAAATTTGGCATTTTGACTTGAAATGAACTGATCAAAGTTAGATAGCCCATAAATTGCATTGTACCATTTAGGGATACCCTAGCCAAAATTGGCATTTAGATAAGTTAGTTTCATATTATTTAGCATGTTTTAGTATTTTTAGGCCAAATTATGCATTTTAGGTAGAAACTAGCCAAAACCCTAGTTGGAGGTTATCGAGAGCTAGTTTTAAGTGTATACAGTTTGCCCTTATTTGGTAAGGCATTACAAACTATAGGTAAAGCAATGTATTCTCAAAGAATGAGAAATGACCTATATGCCAAGAAAAAGATGATAACTAAAGAACAAAGATCCAAATTATTTTGGGAAGCTTATGATAATGCCCCCTTGAGGGAGTGGCCATCACATTTATTATTAGATGATCCCTCAAAAATAAACAAGAAGAAAGGTGGAATGAATCCATGGTTGAGATTAATCCAAATGATAAAATGCTTGCATGAATTGATATAAAAAGGATGAAAATTTTACTAAAATCAGTTATAATCAAGAATAAAAATCAAAATAATTATTTGCCTATAGGTGGTTATAATCATTAAGAGGACCTATATCAGCTAAAGATGATTGTGCCCCAATTCAAGATGATTAGCAAGCTTAACTCAAGGATATAACATGGAATATAGATTAAAGATGAGTGGATGGAATGTGATGAAATAAACGAATAGAAAAATATGATTGATCAAGGTGAATGATTTAGTTGTACCTGCTAATAAGGAGATGCACACCCTAACTAGCAATGATACAGCTAGAATGGTCATTGGGTTAATTTGATCAAGGGTGGGATTGAAGGATGCCAAGGTGCCAAGGAGAAAATTTTGTGGCTCCATTGATTTTAGACCTTCATGAAGCAGATTTTTTTTGTAGTATGTGATGGTAAGCTTTATGATAGAACACCGTAAAGACTTGGCAAAAATGTGTATAAGGACTGACTCCTGATATCTAATAAGCACTTGAAAACAATTCCCCAATGATAGAAAGCATGATGACAATGTTGACATATGAATATGGATAGACTCAAAAATAATGTGTGGAATGCATCATCCAATGATGCACATAGACTGAGTCGAGGCAACAGTGTTGAAAGCAAACAAACAAGCAAGTAAGCAAATAAACAAATAGGAAAAACAAACAACTTCAAATAAATAAATTAATAGAAAGCCTAAAAATAAAAGAAAAAGAAACCATCCTAACAATGATAATGTCCCAGTAAGGCAGAACAAAGATAACTAACTAGGCTTAGATACGACAAATATTTATGGATTTTTAAAATGTTATGAATGTTTTTTGAATTTTGAGGTATTTTAACTCATTAGAGAATGGCAAGATACCTAATAAAAAAATGGTGAGATCATTTGGTTTAGGTTTCTCTTAAAACAGTGAGAGCATATGAAAAGGGGGATTGAGGTGATCTCAAAATTAATTTATCATGACCTACATAGTCTTTAAATGACCTCAATTCATATTAATTCCATCGACACAAAAGGTGGGGAAAAACCAACTAGGTCTCAATAAGTTCTCAAATTTGACAAGTGGCCAGTCAAATGAAAACAATGATGGCAAAGTGATGTGAAAATGCATGATAAACAAGTGTTTCCTCTAGTTTTCCCATAAGCATCCATAACTAGGATACAATGACATACGTTAATGATGGTAATTTGCCCACAGGCTATTATAATTAGTCGCAAGACTAGTGAGACACTGATTTACCCATAGGTGGTTATAAGTAGGTTCACATAAACAAATTTGATAGGATGAAATATATCTTTCCAGATCAACTATCACACTACTTTCATAGACTATCATTGAAACATGGATTGGATTGATTGTTGAAACTTGATTAGAATCCCCTCCACAAAAAGTATGAAAATAACCAAATGAACCAAGATCAAAACAAGATTGGGTAGGATGACTAAAAATAGGCTTTGGTCTAGATAGGAATGGAATGATAAGATGGTATGGTATTGCTTTAAGATAATGATGGTTTTGATAGATGGGATAAAATGGTAAGAGGATTTCCCCCAAGTGATGGGGTGAATTTCTAGGTACTTTGGCAATGGAAAATGGATATGTAATAATGGCAATGGCATGGTACATGTTTTTGGCCTTGGTGTGGTTTTTGATTTTGTTGTTCCTATTGATGGATGGATGCATTTCCTAATCAACAAATTAAATAAATAGAATACTTGATCTTGTTAATTTCTATCCTACACCTCATTTTAATCACTGATTTATCAAAAATGGCCTACAGATTTGGTTGCTAAGAATGCTTTCATGATCTTCAATGGTCATTGATTCTAACTATTTTGAGTGTTAAGATAAGTTATCCTTGTATCATCTACAAAGGAAAGTGTATCCATGGATGGTAAACAAGGAAAAATAATGGATGTTAGGTTTTATTTTGAAATGGAATGGTAGATGATAATGGAATCTAGAATGGTGGGGAAACAAATGAAGATCAGAACTTTCAGTGACACGTAATGTTTTTGATGCCAAATATGACATAATTTTGGTTTTGGCCAGGCCAAAGACTTGTTCTCTCAATATGACCATCATTTTTTTTTTGTTTTTTGGGCCTAAGAGTAGCTACCATTTGATTAGGCTATAGATAGGATGCTATTTTGATTTGGTCTTCTAAGAAGTGAAGAAATTTCATGCTCAATGATTGATGCGTAAATGAGGTTTTCACCAATGAATTTGTCTTGATTGTCCCATAGGGCATCTAAGAAGGTTTCATTAAAGAATGTTGAATTTTGACTTTGATTTTCTTCTAGATCTTTCAAAAAATTCTCACTAAAAGATGCTAAGTTTTGAATTTGATTGTCCCCTAGCACCTTTGAAAAGGTCCCACTAGGAGAGTGTTCTTCTACTACATGAATGTTGTCTTGGCCTCCTTGGTCTTCTTCAACTGATATGTTTCCATGGATGCATTTCAACAAAGTGTGATTGTGTCAATCCCAATCAACACTTGTGAGAGATGGAATGTCAATGATATAGCTATTTTGGTTGATGGTAATGGCCTATGGAATGGTAATGGAATGGGTGCTAGTTGTATAATCTTTATAAAAGATACTAGGATAACTTGTGTCGATTCTAAATTAATCATCTTAAAAAAATGTATAAGGATCAAAAATGTATTCAAATTGATCTATGAGGCATGCATAACCAATATTGTAACATCTCTAAACAAATTCTTCTCCTGGATCTGATTCTAACTCAAGGGATTTTGAATCTCATGTTGCAACTGATGTTGATTCTAATTTTGATGCTAAATTTGATGTCAATTCAAGAATAGAACCTGACTCTAACTCTGATTCTTCATCTAATGGGTACTCTTTTACAATGATGTCTTGTTGAATATTTGGTTTTGGACAAGGAAGAACCTGTGATGGCATAATGGGCTCCTCAAAGGTTAGTTTGTTAAAGTGGGAATCCTCTGGGATGGGAGAGAGGTCAAGATAAAACTCCTCAGAGACTAGCTTGTCAATGAGAGGCTATTGAAAAATAGGCACATGGTTGAGGTAATGATTTTCCCAAAGGTGGTTATAATCATTAAGAAGTGACTCAACAAAGACTAGCTTGTCAGAGTGAGACTCTTTGACAATTGGTATAGGATGAATAGGTGATTCATCATATGTTGACTTATCACAAATGGTCAGTATAAAAAAACATCTCAAATTGGTTAGTTTTCTTGGCCTTGGTTTCTAATGAGTTGGAAAATACCAGTTTTGAACATAGTTTGGTCTTAGAATGATTAGATGGGTTGAGGTTTGGTTGGGATTGGTACTGGATGAGGGATGACTTATGATTAGACAATGACAGGGTATTGGGGAGCATGATTGCTCACATGAGCCAAAGGATAAAGTCTTGAGATGGTAATGATAGGGCATTTTGGAGCTTGATTTCTTGCACAAGCCAAAAGACTATGTCCTAGAATGATGAAGGGGCGTTGTGAATCTTGATTACTTACACAAATCAAAGGACTAGGCCTAGGAATGATGAAGGGGTGTTGTGGAGCTTGATTGTTCACATAATCCAAAGGAGGGTTAGGGGTAGTTGATGATCAAATAATAAAATGAAATCATGAAACTTGATTTCTTACACAAGCAAAAGCAACTAAATCTTCCTCATAAACCATATCATCCCAGTCATGAGTTGGATCATAAGCTAGTTCTTCACTATGTTCCATGTACTAATTATTACAAAGAGGGTATGGATTTGTATCCCAAAAAACATTATCTATAGGTGGGTCTTCACAATCCTCTTCATACCAATCAAGGTCTTAAGTTGGATCATAAGTTGCTTCGTGAATTTGTTCCCATGAATGATTAATATGAAGTGGATAAAAATTTGTCTCACAAACCATATTAGCATCATGAGGTCTTGATAATAGCCATAAAAGCCATTTTGTGTGGCCATTATATCATAAGTTAGATTGTAAGTGACTCCACCATAAGTGTAGTGAGACATATCTATGTAAATGATAAAATCTCCAAAAATAAAAAGACTTAGAGTTCTACAAACTCTAAAAAACTAGGTCTAAAGGACAAATGGTTCAAACTTGGTCTAACTTGGTCAAGAGGTAGAGTTGTATCTCCAATATGGTTTGAAAGTGGACATGTATCTCCAAAATTATTTGTGCTAAGACTTGGCATAAAATAGCCTAACATCAAATACTTAATGTCAAATGTCATATGGATAAAATGTCAAGCATTTGAATAAAAACTAGCATGCCAAAGGTCTAGGTCAAAGTGTTCTAAATAAGGCCTAAACTAGGAAAGGGAAAAGTTGAGTGGCTAGGTATTTTTTCTAAATGTAGAGTCAAAATCTAGGCTTAAAAAAATAAGAATGTTGTAGGAATTTTATCCAACTGACATCAAAAGATAAACTTGAAACAAATGTTGATGTGATTTGATTTAATCTAACAAGTTTGGAAACAACTTTGACATAGACCCAACACATGGAATCAAACATAAACATGATCAGTTGGCATAAGACATAAGATAAAAGGATCTTTAAAAAAATCTATGTTCTCCCAAATAAAAGCACAAACAATGATGAAGATAGGCATTAAATAGACAAACCATCAATAGTCTTCAAATTTGGGTAATCGATTAATTAAAGTTATGCAACCCAAAAGAGAAATATCAATTTATTATCCCCATGAATTTATGCCTAAATAAAAATCAATGTTTGGATCCAAACATGACAAGGCTAATTGAAAACTCAATGATGAAAACTAGGATTAGACCAAACAGGCTAGATAATATTGGACAACATGATGGTACAAGACAGAGGTCTAAATGGTATACACAAAATGGTTTTAAACAAATGGTTTTGATACAATGATAAACAAGTCTTGAAACAAATTGAGCATCTTAATGGCATAAACATGCTTGAATGATGTGGTCAATGTTATGTTTCAAAGACTAAAAAGGCTCAAAATGTTTTGACATGATTTGGGTAGCATAACACTACCCTCTTCAACTCAAATAACACACACACACAAATAAGTTTTAGCAAAATTTTAAGGCACAAGTGTGGTGTAAAATGGCTAGCATAACACCTCTTTAGATAAAAGAGTGACATATAGACAAATTAGTTTTGACATGGATTTATACACAAACAAACAAATTTTAGTCTCAAAAACATATCAAATGAGAAAATGATCAAAATACACAAAGTATAATGGTCCAAAATCCCAGCAAGGGTATATTAAAATGGGGTTGACTAAACTATCAAGTTTTGAACATTCTAGGAGAATCAATTGCATAATGACTTTCATGCCAAACAATGCAAAAGAAAAGCATAGATTTTGGGTTCATATCACTTGGCTTGTTGAAAAAATGTCTAGTCCTTTTTTCAACCACTGCATCATATTATTCGCTCAGTGTACTGTGATGTCTAAAGTGTTACTACATCCCGTGTACAACTCCAAACAAGCCAAATTAAGTCAATGCTAGGAGGTGAAACCCTAGGTGAAAGCTTCCCTAAAGAACTCTTGGGAGGTAATGACATCCCCCTCACAAGCCAAGATGCATGAAAATAAATAAAGCATGAAAGTGGAAAGACTTTATGGTTATTTTCAAGATCACCCAAACTTTGTCAAGTTTTTGGGGAGTGCTTTAGGTGACATTCTTTCTAAGACTTGGACTAGGCTACATACATTAGGAATGATGCTTTTGATTTCAAGGATTCCCTAAAGGGGATAAATGGAAGACCATACACGCAACATCCCTCTTCTTGCCAAACAAAAATTAGATCAAGAAACTATTGAAGACAAAATACTTTTAGAAAGATGAGTTCATTTTTGAGCACCAAATTTGAAATATTTAGTGGCGTTCATTTGACCCCTTGGTCTTAATTGTAACTTTGAAAAATAATGCTAAAAACACTTATTTAAGCACATTGAATGTTACATTAAGCACCAAAATAATGTTCTTAATTCAATTTAAAGCATGCAAAATATGTTCTAAAACATGATTTATCAAACTTGAAATCCGCTAGTTACCTATCTACCCTTAAGGCATCATTCCAAAAGCAAATATGTTAGATTAGCAACATTTTAAAAGGATTTTCCAATTTTTTTAAAAATATATGAAATTTGAAGCTAAACTAATGCCAAATTCTAAAAATTTAGGAGAAAACATGTGGTTTAAAAAAATCATCTAAAATGGAGTCCATATGACCCCAAACTAAGCATTTTAAAATAGATCTCAAGTTTGTGTTTTTAAGAAAACATAGTCATCAATGTTGATTATATATCACCAACATCAGCAATGTCTAACTGAGATCTAACCAATGTCAGTTCTGTTAACTGACATTGGTTGAGCCAAGTAACTAATGTCGATATTTCCTACTGATGTCGATTACTATGTAAACTATGGTAACAAAAAATGGCAAAATAAAGATAGAAAATCAATTTTCAAGAGTTTTAAAGTCCAAATTAAGATTTTAAAGATACAAAATGATATTCTTCATGTGTGAGACGCATCTAGTCCCATCGGACATGCCATTATGGGACCTAGTAGTTTGACTCAAGAAAGGATGGTTAGTATGGTGTTAGTTCCAAAATGAAAACAAAATGAAATAAACACACTAATAGCATAACATCTCTAGGCCTAGACACTAGGGAGAGCTTAGTTAACAATCATGAATAAAACACACAACTAAAATGTAAAATAAAACTCTTTTACCTTCCTAGAATGCTTTAAAATGCTTGTTGTGGTGGCTTGCTCAGCTTGTGCTCATGAAGTCCTTGGCAATAGAAGATTGTCAACCTCCATCTCTCCTTGGAACCTTTGGCTTGTGTCTTGGTTTGGCTTGAAATTAATTTGGCATTATAACACTAGTTACTTGAAGCTTTTTGGAACCAATCCTGCATTATAACTTTGCACTAGTTAAGCTTTGCAATGATGTTTTTAGGCCTCTATTGGTTGAATATTTTGTCTATCAATGTACTGGTAAACAAAATAGGTCTGATCAGCCAAAGTAGGAAGATTAGTCATCCAAATGTGTAAGTTTATCACATTAGAAGGAGACTGCTCTCTCCTCTCATCAAGGGGAGGTTCCCTATGTATATGCTATATATATGTATAAACAGAAAATAATACTCAAGGGTAGGACAAGACATCCATCTCTCTTTCTTCAGAGATGATGTGTGCAAAACAAAGGAAAAGCTCAAGGGAAATGACAGACAACACTCCTCTTCTTTCAGAAGAACTATTCAGCCAGCACAAGAATACTCTTGGTAATAAAATCAGAATGAAATTGAGGGTCTAATAACCAACAAATTGAGATAGAGCACAAAGTCTCCACCTAAAATGCTCAAGAGTAATATATGAAGGATAATGAGGGAACAAAGTCTTCTCAAAGTCCTTTACACAACAATGAAAATAAAACACACTGAAGGCTACTATGGGGGCACAAATTCTCTCCACAGTTGATTCTTCAAGACACCTTCCTGACTAATTTTACTAATCTTGCTTGTTAAATTAATGGAACAAAAAATATATCAAGGAAAAAGACATAATAATAGTTTCCTTAATAACAAAGGTATCACAACACAAAGTCTAAAAAAGTCCCATGCTCTCTTATTCCAGTAATAAAATATGATTAACAAACTGAGCACAAAGTCTCAATGATGCCTCTCAATTTGGGCAAAGTTTTGTTTAGATTGTCAAAAAAGAGATCCATTTACAATGAAAGAAAGTCCCTTATATAGCCACTTCAAGAAGGACTCGAGAACAGTAATACATCATGATGCATTGGGAACTATTAGGAAGATAGGCTGGAACTTTGGGGTATTTTACCCATTTGATCTTCTCAATGTAGATAAACAAGCCATGTAATTGAAAGATTGCAACTTTCAATGTCCATCTAGCAGTCTGATCTTGTCTTCATCATTCCTCCTTTTTTGGTTAATTAAATTGGGTCCTAGATTCATTCATTGTTCTGTCTTTCTTCACTTTTTGCTAGTCTTGGTCTTGAATTCTAGGAATGTATTCAGGTCTGTAAATTCAAAGGATCAACAACTATTTCATTGTCTTCAATTTGATGTTCATGTGCCTGTCACTATGTTTCCAACGGCTAGTTGACTGTGTTGAATTTGATGTCTTCAAGCATTTCACCCCTTGGTCCTCTTTCAGATTTCAACTTTCTACTTGGTACTTTTTTGGATTAGACTTGCTCTTTCAGGCCTTAAGAAATGATCCTTGAATGGGTCAGAAAGAGCCCTTTATTTTGGGCGTTGAGAGTCCCCTGCAAGGGCACCTGCCCTTTAGGGTCCTTCGGCAGCCCTTTGCCTTGGCAGTTCCCACAAACAAATCTCTGGGCTTTCTCTCGTGAACATTTCCTATGGAAGTTTCCCACAGACATTTCCCTAGGGAAAATTCCCATAGACAAAAGTCCAGAGAAAATTCCCACAGACAAAAAGCCCGAGGAAAATTCTCGCGAACAAAAAGTCTGTGGAATTATTTATTCCACAAAGTCTTTGATTGGTCTTTGGATTTTCCATGCCCGCGGCCACTTAGAATTATTTTGGACTTTTTGTCTGAAGGAATTCCTTCAGACAAAAATCCAAAAAAATTAAGCCTTAGCCAATTTTTAAATGCCTTAAACAAATCTAAAAGAATTACCTTTTGGCTTTCTTGAAAATGACCCTTCCAAAGGGTGCTTTTATTGATTAAGTTGCCTCCGCAAGGGACCTTGTCCTTCAGGAAGCTTCTTTTTGCATTGAACCATCCCTTTAAACTTTGGTGATGAACCATTTCATTGAACCAAGATGTTGAACCAATCGGTTGAACCAAAAATGGTTCAAGATGATGGTTCAAGCCAATGGTTCAATGAATGAACTAAGCATTGAACCAAACATTGAACTTGCCTTTGGACCATGTCTTTGAACCAAAATGTTGAAACTTTTCATTGAACCAACCATTGAACCAAGTTTTGGTTCAACGGTTCAAACAAAGCTTTGAAAATGTCTTTGAACCTGTTGTTGAACCTTGAGACATTGAACCAAAGGATGAACTGAAAGAATGAACCAACTGAGTGAACTATTTGGTTGAACTAAAAGATGTTGAAATGAAGGGAATAAACCACCTAAGTGAAATAAATCATTGAACCGCTAGGTTAAATCAAGCCATTAAACTATTCCTTTGGTTGAACTCACTATTGAACCTTGAACTAAAGTGGTTCAATGGTTCAATAGTTTAAGCCACCTTGATTTGGTTAAGTGTTTGGAATCTGATGAACTAATTGAAGCGATTGAACTTTGAACCTTGATGAAGCACTTAAATCTTGTCAAAGATGTTGAACTTGTTGAACCTTGAACCAATTGAACCTTTGAATTAAAGTGGTTCAATGGTTCAAGTCTCTTTTTGCACTTAGATTCTTGTCGATGAAGATTTTCAATTGAACCAAAGTTCTGAACCAATTATTTGAACCAAAAGACATTGAATCAGAGGATGAACCAAACATTGAACCTACTACTTGTGTTTGTCGATGGAGATTTCTATTTAAACCAAGGCTCTGAACCAATCCTGGAGAATGACTAAGTGTTGAAAATTGATTCTTTTGACTGAAACCACTTGTAAAAGCCTTTGAACCTATATAAATGAACCTGCTTGTAGAGTTCATAGATTTTCCTTTTCCTACACAGTCCATAGATTTAAGTCTATAGAGTCTGTAGATTTATGAAAAGTTTGAAAACTGAAGAATTTGAATGCCCAAGACAAATTTTGAAAAGGGAAGAGACAATTTTGGTTTGTAAGACCAAAATAGTTCAAATTTTGTCCCAAAAATGAGTGATATTTTTGGGGGACAACAGCTGGCTCTAGTTGGGGAACTTCTGTCAATTGCAAAATGAATTGAAAGGAGTAGAATCCAGAATGTCTAGTGTCTTCAAGTATGCCATTGGGTTATGGATTCATGCTACCCAAAAATGAAAGGCATCAAAAATAAAAATAAATAAAAAAAAATAGAAATAAAACTATACAAATATACATATATATAGAGGCAATGATCTAATACTTCAAGAGTTGAAGTGTTTCAGATGCTGCCCATTGTGGGGTAGAGAAAAGAGTGTGCCATCTTGGTATTTCAATAGAAAGTTGTTTTCACCAATGTGTTGATGAATTATAAATGGGTCTCTCCAAAGGGAGTCAAAATTTCCATGCATCCCCTTTGGTTCTCTTCTTTTGTCCCATAGCAGGACTTGATCCCCAATCTACAAATCATGATTTTTGGGCTTCAAATCAAAGAGTTTCTTTACCAGACTTTGATGGGCAGCAATTCTATCCACCACCATGGTTCTCTATTCCTCTAGCTAAGTCAGGCACATGATTCTTTTGTCAAGAGAACTCTCATATGTCTGATCTTCAATGGCCTTTGCCAATTTTAAGGTTGGTAACTCTAAAGTGATTGGTATCTCAGCATTAATACTATAGAGAAGTTGAAAAGGAGACATACCAATCGCCCTCTTTGGTGTGATCTTGTCTACCCATAGAGCATCGACCAATGCTTTATGCCATGTCCTTTGATTATCATCTTCTAGATTTTTATAATAGTTACCAAATTTTTATTGCTGGACTCAGCTTGTCCATTCCCTTGTGGGAAATAATCAGAAGAATGAGAGAGTGTAATTCCATAATGAAAACAAAATTGCATAATCTCTTGAGAGGTGAAACAAGTTGCATTATTAGTAACAATTTTGAGTGGAACTCCAAACCTAGAAATGATATTCTCTTTGAGGAAGTTGCATATAACTTCTAAAGTAGCATGCTTAGTTGGGATTACTTCTACCCACTTGGTAAAATAATCAGTTGCTGTAAGGACATAATCATGTCCATCACTTGAGGATGGGTTTATTGTCCCAATAAAATCAAGTCCCCATTGCTGAAAAGGTTCCTTTATGATTACTAGCTTGAGAGGCAGGGCAACCAACTTGGGTCTTCCAACAAATTGTTGGCAAAGTTCACATTTCCTCACCCACTTATGTGCATCTTGGAAAAGAGTTGGCCAGTAATACCTAGCTCACAAAATTTTGTGAGTAATCACAGGAATAGAAAAATGTCCTCCACAGGTGAGATTATGGAAAGATTTCAAAAGTTGAGTTTGTTGTTCTTTGTCTACATAGTGAAGGAATACTCCATCTATGCTTCTCTTGTACAAGCTGTTATCCCAAAGGACAAAATTGGCAGCTTTCAAGTTGATAGTGCTCCTTTCTTTGTAAGAGAAATGAGAAAGACATTCACCATAAGTCATAAAATAGGAAATATATGAGTACCATTCATTGGTAGTGGAGACAAAAAAGACTATTGGCATATCTTCCACTTTAGCTTCTTCACGATGTGTATCTTTTGGCTTATTGTCAGCCATTAATTGGTATAGGCCTTTACCCCTGACTAGCTTTTTTAGCTTGATATCTAGATCAAAATCTTGGATCTTTGCAATCCAATTACATCTTTTTGTGTCAAACTCCTACTGAGTTAATATAGACTTGACTGTAGTGTCAAGAACTAAGGTAGTAGTGTGTGAATTCAGAATATAGAAGCAGAGATGTTTGACTACTTTTACCAATGCATAGGCATGCTTCTCTATATTTGAATATTTCATCTCATGAGTTTTGAGAGGGAAACTCATGAAAGAGATGGGGGATTCCAAAATCTTCCTTGTCTTGTTGAACAAGAATCGCTGAAAGAGTGTGCTCAAATGCATAGCTATATATGATGAAATCTCTATGGTAATTTGTACAAACCAAGGTAGGGGCATGAGTAATGGTAGTTTTGATATCTTGAAATGCTGATTTTCCTTCTTTAGTCTACCTGAAGGTGGTCTTCCCTTTCATCATGTTCACAATGTATCTTGTCTTCTTAGCAAATTTAGGGATGAATCTCTGTAAGAAATTCAATTTTCTGAAGAAAGAGTGAACATCATTTTTATTTGTAGGCAAATTCAGCTCCTGAATAGACTTGACTCTATCTGAGTCAATATTTATGCCTTCTTTAGACACAATGTGTCCAAGGAGTTTCCCCTCTATTACTCCAAAAATAGACTTCTTAGGATTCAAGGAAATACCATTTTGGTGGTAGCACTCCACCACTTGTTGTAAGTGGCATATATGATCAGATCAATGCTTTGAAAAGACAGTTAAGTCATCAAGATATACCACTATGAATTTTCCAATCTCATTTTTGAAGGCCATGTCCATAGTTCTCTGAAAGGTAGCACCAGCATTTATTAAGCCAAAAGGCATTCTTTTATATGTAACCATACCCCAAGGTGTGGTGAATGCAGTCTTGTGTTGGTCAGCTTCATCAACCTCAACTTGATTATAACCTGAGAAGCCATCCAACAATGATAACATCTCTGACCCTGTTACTATTTGAAGTAATTGATCCATAATTGGCAAAGGATAATTATCCTTCAAATAGGCTTGATTCAGATTTTTGAAATCTACACAAACACAAATTTCACCATTTTTCTTCCTTATAGGCACTATGTTCACAATCCATGTAGAATGATGGATTGGGAAGATGATTCTAGCATTCAACATTTTCTATATCTCAGACATAATAGTACCTAAATTTTTTGGATTGTATTGTCTAGATTTTTGCTTGTAGGGCATTTAATCAACCTTGAGAGGAATGTGATGGCATATTTCATTAGGTTTGAGAGACTTCAGGTCTCCATAAGAATACGCTAAGACATCAATGTATTGATGGAACAAAGAGATGAACTTGAATCTTTCTTTAGGGGTGCAACACTTACCAATGTTGACCATCTTAGGATTTTCTTTGTTGCTTAGATTTACTTGGTCAAATCCTTGAGAGAAACTTGAATCTTTTTGCTATTGTTTGATGAATCTATCATACTTGTCAAATAGCTTCTCAAGAGAAACTAGGCCTTTGGGAATTTTGTTTCCTTTCAGCTGTAGAAATTCTTCATTCATATGTGAACTAGATTCAAAAATAGATTCAGACTTTTGAGATTCACTGCCTTCAAAATACAGCTATTCAAAATTGTTTTTTCATTTCAAGAAAGCAATGATCTGATGATCATCATTGAATATTTGCCAATGTTCAGCATTGTCAGGTACACTTGGTCTATAGATTAGCTCAATGGTATACTTGTCTTCTTTGAAATTTGAATGAGGAACTAAGACAGTTCCTGAAATAGTAAGTGCATTAGCTTTATCATTGGACTCTTTGGGTATGGTAGAAATATTGAAAGCATTAAAGCTTTCAATTTGGTCCCAAACTAGGTTACAGTAGTGGCATAACCTCTCAATCTTGGTCTGATATAGATTTCTCACTTGACAGACCACTAATTTAGCATCCCCTTTGGCATGAAGAAACTTGATGCCTCTTTCTTGAGTAGCCTTCATGCCCAAAAATAGAGATTCATATTCAGCTATATTGTTAGTGTTATTGAATTGTAATTTATAGGATGAAGGAAACATATCTCCTTGAGGAGATATCAATATAATCCCAACTCTCAAACTAGTAGAGGAACAACTACCATCAAATTCTAGAGTCCAAATTTCATTAGACACTGACTTTTCTTCAGACTTTCCTTCATCAGAGATGGAGGGACCTTCTTCATCTATATATAGAAAGTAATTACCCATACCTATGGATTCAAAAAGGATTTGAGCTTCAGGGGCTGACGTCTAGGAGACTACATACTTTGCTTCCTTTTCAGGGAGTAATCTCTTCATCACACCTTAAATAGGGATCTTTACCTCAAATAGATCCATGTTTAGTTCTCTTCCCACATCCTTGTAGAAATTTTATCTAAGTAAATGCCATAAGATGTTGGGACGTCAGCCACCAAGACAATCATCTTAATCCTCTTGTCTGGAAAGGTTGTGAATGTAAATTAGGCATCTTTGATTTGCCCCAGCAATGGTACTTGCTTGTTCTCCATAGAGAAACATCTCCCAAATGTTTTGGTCAGTGTGAGACCAAGAGACTCAGCGACTTCAGCAGGCATGCCATTGTCAAATGTGCATGAGTCTATTATACAGTTACTTAGCTTGTGGCCATTAATTAATAGGGAAACATAGAAGGGTTCTATTTTTCCAGGAGCAGTTAGAGGAGTAATGATCAGATTATTTGGAATAAGCATGTTCTTTGGAGAATCAAGAGTTACTTTTTTAGCCTTTTATCCTGTAGGGATGGTTTGATTTTTAACATATTGAACTAGCTTATTCAGTTGATCTAGATTGGACTGCAATTATTCAAATTCAGACATCTGTATTTTTGTCTTTTTGACATGATCAATTATGTCAAATGGTTGAATCGAGCTAGGTATAGAGAAAGGTACTTCAACTTTCTAATTTTTAAGAGGGATGGGAGGTGGGCTAGTTTGTGAATTGGGAGTAAAAGGTGAAGGTGAAATGGATGTATTTACCTTTTGGGTGATGACTGGATCTTTTGATTGAAAAGGCAAAGCAGTCCCACATTTAGCAATTGTGATTTTTGGTTGAGGTTGTTCCTCTGTCATCTCTTTATTAGCTTGTTGGATTGATTGGTTCTTAGATCTGGTAAACACTACATATGATCCATTTGAAGCTTCTCCTTTGCTTCCAAGTTCATTTTGGTAATTTAAGAAACCAATGTGGGAGTCACCCGCTGATTCTTCTTGATTATCTTCAATGATATCAACATCATTTTATTGATTCAATTTAGGCTAGAAAGAGAATTCTGATTTTGATTCAAGGTATCCCATTGCTGAATTGGTTGGAGGAGCTTCTAGGGCAAGTTTCCCTTGTGGGGGAGGTAGGCGATTTTATTGCATTTGGTTCCTGGTAACATTGCCTTGATATGACTGATTTGGGAATGTCCTTCTATATGTAGGAGCAGAAGACATTTCTTGAGCCATTTTATTTTTGAGAGCAAGCAACTCATTTGCTAATTTTTACACCATTGGATCTATGGTGAGTGTAGATGCAAATTCAGAAGATGATGAAGCTCTATTTCTATTTGGATCTCTTCTTATCTTCCCTACTAAGATGAGATCATATTCTACTTCAGTAGCTAAAAGTTGAGCTACAATGAGATCTATTTGACCAGCACGTCTTAAGAGAAAACTAACTTTAGCTAGCTGAGAATTAAGGAAAAAGCATTTGAGATTCTTAGCTGTAGGTCTAGTAATTACAGGGATTCTATTTCTCAATTTGTCAAATTTTGATATGAAGTCTCTCATAGGCTCATGAGGCTCTTTTTTCATCTATGTAAGTTGAGCCAGAAGTGTATGTGCATCTTCTACAGGTTTGAATTTGGCTTCAAACATAGCTTTAAGAGTATTCCAATCAGTCACAGACCAAGCCTGTAGATGGTAAAACCAATCTGCAGTAGCACCTTATAGTGTTTCAACAAAAAGCCTAACTGCTACATCTTCAAATTCTACTTTGATTACTCCACAAGCTATGCTGAATGCTACAATATGTTCATCAGGATGAACTTTCCCATCACCATAAAATTTAGGGAAATTCTTCTTAGAACTGTGTGGAAGCTCATGTAGAGGAGTAAGATTGAGAGAACCAAAAGCATTACCCCAGGGACCTTGAACTACCATTATAAGATTCTAAAAAGGAGGGATAATAAATCTCAAAGGGGTAATTATAGGCATAGCTTTATCAATAGTAGAAGTAGATACTTTGTTTGGTAATGGAGATCTGGCTTTAGTAGGAGGGAAGCTCTTGGTTCATTGGAGATGAGATGGTGAAAGAAATAGATCAAAATCACTTTGCTGTACCAACTCAAACATAGGGTCAATGATACCTTTAGCCCTTTGGCTTCATGTATACCTTGAATCTGCTAGATTGTGAAACAAAAATGGAAAAGAATTGACTTTGCTTTAGTTTGAAGCTTGAGGCTTTAAACTATGCATTTTTTCCTGGTTAGCGTGGAGATGAATGGATAGGTTATAAATGGATAATGGGTATATCCCTAGCAAAGTTTCCAAAAATTGTTGGTTGAATATTTTGTCTATCAGCATACTGGTAAACAAAATAGGTCTGATCAGCCAAAGTAGGAAGATTAGTCATCCAAATGTGTAAGTTTATCACATCAAAAGGAGACTGCTCTCTCCTCTCATCAAGGGGAGGTTCCCTATGGATATGCTATATATATGTATAAATAGAAAATAATACTCAATGGTAGGACAAGACATCCATCTCTCTTTCTTTAGAGATGATGTGTGCAAAACAAAGGAAAAACTCAAGGGAAATGACAGACAACACTCTTCTTTCAGAAGAACTATTCAGCCATCCACAAGAATACTCCTGGAAATAAAAGAAAAATGTAATTGAGGGTCTAGTAACCAACAAATTGAGATACAGCATAAAGTCTCCACCTAAAATGCTCAAGAGTAATATACGAAGGACAATGAGGGCACAAAGTCTTCTCAAAGTCCTTTACACATCAATGAAAAGAAAACACACTGAAGGTAGCTATGGGGGCACAAAGTCTCTCCATAGTTGATTCTTCAAGACACCTTCTTGACTAATTTTACTAATCCTACTTGTTAAATTAATGGAATAGAAAATATATCAAGGAAAAAGACATAATAATAGTTTCCTTAATAACAAAGGTATCACAACACAAAGTCTAAAAAAGTCCCTTGCTCTCTTATTCCAGTAATAAAATATGATTAACAGACTGAGCACAAAGTCTCAATGATGCCTCTCAATTTTGGCATAGTTTTGTTTAGATTGTCAAAAAAGAGATCCATTTACAATGAAAGAAAGTCCCTTATATAGCCACTTTAAGAAGGACTCGAGAATAGTAATACATCATGATGTATTGGGAAATATTAGGAAGACATGCTGGAACTTTGGGGCATTTTACCCATTTGATCTTCTCAATGTAGATAAACAAGCCACGTAATTGAAAGATTGCAACTTTCAATGTCCATCTGGTGGTTTGATCTTGTCTTCATCATTCCTCCTTTTTTGGTTAATTAAATTGGGTCTTGGATTCATTCATTGTTCTATCTTTATTCGCTTTTTGTTGGTCTTGGTCTTGAATTCTGGGAATGCATTCAGGTCTATAAATTCAAAGGATCAATGACTATTTCATTTTCTTCAATTTGACATTCACACACCCGTCACTATGTTTCCAATGGCTAGTCAGCTGTGTTGAATTTAACATCTTTGGGTGCATCACCCCTTGGTCCTCTTTCATATTTCAGCTTTCTACTTGGTACTTTTTTGGATTGGACTTGCCCTTTTGAGCCTTAATAAATGATCCTTGAATGGGTCGAAAAGAGCCCTTTATTTTGGCTACTGAGAGTCCCCCACAAGGGCACCTGCCCTTCGGGGTCCTTCAACAGCCCTTTGCCTTGGCAGTTCCCATAGACAAATCTCCAGGTTTTCTCCCATGAATGTTTCTTGTGGAAGTTTCCTGCGGACATTTCCCCAGGGAAAATTCCCATGGACAAAAGTCTAGGGAAAATTCCCGTAGACAAAAAGCCCAGGGAAAATTCTCGCAGACAAAAAGTCCACAGAATTATTTGTTCCGCAAAGTCTTTGATTGGTCTTCAGATTTTCCATGCCCGTGACCACTTAGAATTCTTTCAGACTTTTTGTCTGAAGGAATTCCTTCAGACAAAAATCTGAAAGAATTAAGTCTTAGGCAATTTTTAAATGCCTTAAACAAATCTAAAAGAATTACCTTTTGGCTTTCTTGAAAATGACCCTTCTGAAGGGTGCTTTTATTGATTAAGTGTCCTCTGCAAGGGCACTTGTCCTTCGGGAAGCTTCTTTTTACATTGAACCATCCCTTTGAACTTTTGTGATGAACCATTTCATTGAACCAAGATGTTGAACCAATCAGTTGAACCGAAAATGGTTGAAGCCGATGGTTCAATGAATGAACTAAGCATTGAACCAAACATTGAACTTGCCCTTAAACCATGTCTTTAAACCAAAACATTGAACCTTTTTGTTGAACCAACCATTGAACCATGTTTTGGTTCAACGATTCAAACAAAGATTTGAAAATGTGTTTGAACCTGCTGTTGAACCTTGAGACATTAAACCAAAGGATGAACTGAAATAATGAACCAACTGAGTGAACTATTTGGTTGAACCAAAAGATACTAAAATGAAGGGAATGAACCACCTAAGTGAAATAAAGCATTGAACCGCTTGGTTGAACTGAGCCATTGAACCATTCCTTTGGTTGAACCCCCCGTTGAACCTTGAACCAAAGTGGTTCAATGGTTCAACGGTTCAAGCCTCCTTGATTTGGTTAAGTTTTTGGAATCCGATGAACCAATTGAAGTGGTTTAACTTTAAACCTTGATGAAGCACTTAACTCTTGTCAAAGACATTGAACTTATTGAACCTTGAACTCATCGAACCTTTAAACCAAAGTGATTCAATGGTTCAATGGTTCAATGGTTTAAGTCTCTTTTTGCACTTAGATGCTTGCTGATGAAGATTTTCAACTAAACCAAAGCTCTAAACCAATTCTTTGAACCAAAAGACATTGAATCAGAGGATGAACCAAATGTTGAACTTGCTGCTGGTGTTTGCCGATGGAGATTTCTATTTGAACCAAGGCTCTAAACCAATCTCAAATAATGACTTTGAACCAAGGCTCTAAACCAATCTCAAATAATGACTAAGTGTTGAAAACTGATTCTTTTGACTGAAACCACTTGTAAAAGCCTTTGAACCTGTATAAATGAACCTGCCTACAGAGTCCATAGATTTTCCTTTTCCTGCACAATCCGTAGATTTAAGCCTATAGAATCCATAGATTTATGAAAAGCTTGAAAACTAAATAATTTGAATGCCCAAGACAAATTTTGAAAAGGGAAGAGACAATTTTGGTCTCTAAGACCAAAATAGTTCAAATGTTGTCCCAAAAATGAGTGATATTTTTGGGGGACAATAGCCTCATATTTATAGATTTTTGGATTTGATCAGAATCAACCTCAACTATCCATCTCAAGATTAAGATTTGTGGTTTAGGATTAATTTAATTTTTGGAATTAAGTGTGTAATTATCCTCATCATGGCATTAGAAGAAGGGGCAATTAAGAGGTATGGAGGGCATGAATACTAATATTTGTGGCATTTATGACCTAGGGATGTCTTCCCAAAAAATGAGGTCACTTAATGATGTAGATATTCAATATTCATTTCTAAAAACAAATATTCAACAAGTTTCCATGGAATTACTTATTAGGCCTTGATTTGTATTAATTAGCTCTTAAACATGATTAAGCACTTTATGCATAAATTACTCAAATTGATCAGAATGCCTTGTTATTGGTCTTAAATTTGATTGTATTAGAATTGGAAGTCCAAATTAGATGCATTGGATGTATTCCCATTTAGGATGTTGCCAATAATAAATAACAAAGGCATGAGTCTTGTGTAAAATATTTGATAGGAAAGAGTAGTCTAGAGCTTGCAGGTGTAGATTTAGCATTTTGACTCGAAATAAATTGATCAAAGTTAGCTGGCCCATAAATTGCATTACCCCATTTAGGGATACCCTGGCCAAAATTGGTCTTTGAATATGTCAATTCCATATCATTTAGTGTGTTTCAGTGTTTTTAGGCCAAATTGTGCATTTCAGGTAGAAACTAGCAAAAACCCTGGTTAGAGGTTGTCGGTATCTAGTTTTAGGTGTCTACAAGATTAATAGTTGATATTTAAAGGTTTTTTCATCCCAATGGTCAAATAGTGGAATATGTATAAACTTATAGTTAATCCATAAATTACAATATAGATAATGAGATTAATTGTTGTAATTGATTAAGCTATGTGATAATGTATGTGCATCAAAACTAGAGACCATTATATGATATAAATAGTAATGAGACCAAGAATCATGGTAGTGGAACATGATTTCAAGATGTGGGAAACTTTTATTTAAAGATAGGAACTAAATTCCAACATAATTAAGCATGATGTGTTAGCAAACTAGTGTGAACACAGATGAGATATGAACCCTAGATCAATTGCTTATATATGTCATCTAGGATATAGGTTGATGTAGCTGATATTATTTAATTGTGTTAAATAGAGAAATTTAGAGACATAAATATACAGGGGCAAATAAGAGAAGGGAAGATAAGAGATATGAAGTAAAGTTCATGAGTAGTTATAGATTGGACCTATAACAAATAACATAGAACTAGATTCATTTATGAATCTAGACTATTGTTTCTCCATAGTAGAATTTGATAGGTAGGTGCCATCAAATAAGCTGAGTTTTTTCTCAGTTAGGGATTGGGTGATTCCTTAGATTATGTACTCTTAAATCAGGGGATTGACTTCCCCTTAAGTTTGGTGCCCTTAAATGTGTAACCAATAAGGTTTTGACTATGAGGATGGATTAGAATAGTAGATTCTAGAAGCTATTCTCACTGTGGGTTTAACCCATATTGGGTTTTCCACGTATACATATGGCGTCATGTGAATTTGTGTGTGTTATCTCTACCTATAGTTTTAATCTACATTAAAAAGATAGGAAAAGGACTAAGTTAATTAATATATAGATTCACCCCCTGCCATTATATAGTTGTGTTCTAACATAAATAGATAAATCACAAATCTTATCACATATCAAGAAAACATCTAAGGATAGTTGAAATAATGCAAATAAGAAACCATATTCAATTTAAAGATTTACTCTACAAGAGAGCAAGGAAAATGAACTAAATATAAGCTTTTTCAATAAATCTAGCATAGTCATAAATTAACAAGTTTGTATAAAAATATACATATATTGAATCCATAAAAACAATTCAAAACTAAAAATTAGACTAGTTAGCTGAGGAAGCAGCCATAATAACAATCACACAAACAAATATTGGACAATCTTTATAGAATTTACTGCTTGTATTAATTGCTCTAAGTTTTATAGAATATCTTTTTCTTATAAAAATCCCTCCTCTTTACAAATGATAGTACCCATTTTATTGAATACTTAGGAGGTATGTCGATCAATCATGTCAAATGATAATTTTAAAAGTGTCATGGAAAACTATCCTTTTAAAACTTTCTAAAACTAGACACTTTTTAAATGGAGTGACCTATAAGTAATGTGATTTACAAGATGCACATGCTTTTGCAAAAATAATATTCCTTTTTCAAAATTATATACATGTTAAGTTACAAAATAATATGCTAAAGTAAAAAAATTTAACTTTGAGAAGCACGTGTCATTGTAGTCCTTTGTCTCTGCTACAGGATCTTCATTACTTCATTATGTTGCTCATTAATCAGCCTAAGGTTGATGATGGGTTCCATGAAAAGTTTATTTTCTTGATCTTTTAGGTCTTTGAGGTCCTTGTCAGCCTTGTCCAAAGCTTCCTTGATGATTTTTACATCTCTAATGTTATTTTTTATGGATAAGATCATATCCAAGATCCTTTTGTTATCAACCCCTATTTTGCCTTGACTTTGATTCTTTATTTTTGACATGAGATAAGTTTCCCTATGATTGAAATCCTCATTTATGATGAAGCTTATAAGATTGAGTGTAGTTGGATCCTTGATTAGGCTTCGTAGTATGTGCATCATCTTATTTTCCAATTTCTTGAGATCACTAGAAAGATCTCCCATTTCCTTGGACCATTTGTTTCAAGATTTGATCTTCTCTATCAATATATCCATATCCGCATTCAAGTGTGCCAAGCTGACTATTTTGGAATTAGGAATTTGGTCCTATGTTAAAATATTGATCAAATACTTCGTTGTTTTGCTTGAAGCTTGCCATTGGCTAACTTAGCTTGAAGCCAACACACCATGTTTGTTAATTATATCATGCTTGGACTTTACTACCTTTAAGGAGCTGAATAGATCATACATGGTTGCCTCAAATTTATTTGTCATATATCCTATAATAGAAAAACTAGCTTGCTCCAGTAAGTTCTTCTATTTATTTATCCCTTTGATATCATCTTTCCACTATTTTGCCTATGCTTGAGCTAATTCAAGAACATCTTCCTCTAACATAGGATCTCCACTAGGCCTCTATCCTTGCTTCTGAGACAAATTATTTAATGGATCCACTTTTTGAGACACAATTTATTCACATCTTATCATGACCCTTTTCTTTGTCACTCTTTGTAAGCTAGTAGTCTCTAGATCAAAATTGACTCCAATTAAATATTGGGTCACATGTGGGATTGGAACTTCCATTTGTGATTGATTTATTGAATGGTTTGGAGTAGCCAAACTTCTTTCCTCCTCTTTAGGTAAATCAACTATCCATGGTTTCATTTCTTGCTCCATAGATATATTAGTGTCTTTTACCATAGCCCATGGATGGTAAGTAGGTAACTTCTCCAATCTAGGTTCATATAATAACCACTCAGGAATAGGTGGACCATATAATATGTTCTCTTCACTGAATAAATTGATTTTTTTTAGGGGAAGAGTGATGGTCACTTTAGGATTCTTAACTTTTAGAATAAGGTAAGTCTGTACTTTCCTCTTATGAGGGTTGACATCTATTAAGTCCAAATATTTCCTTTTGTAATCCTTAGTTTCCTCAACACTTGCCCTCTCTTCTTCATTTGAGTCTATATATGTCATAGATAGCATTTTCAATACCTTTTCAATAGACTCTTGAGGATCTATGGATATCATATGAACCTCCTCTTGATGTAATTCATGTTCCATTACCTTGGAAGGTTCTAAAGCTAATGAACAAGAAGAAATCTCACTTTGATTTCTATATTATGGCCTCTTCTCTTCAATTTTATGGTATATTTGTGTCTCTACTTGTGCGTTGACTGATGGTTGTCTAGAAGATTCACCACTAACCAAATGATACTATCTAGGGCCAAGTTTCCACCTATCATCCATTTTTTGATTTCTCTATTATTTAGACTTAGGTCTCAAGTTGTGTTATTCCAATCTTTTAGTGACTTCAAAGTAAGTAGATGCCTTGGTGTATATAGGATCAAAGGCACTAGGTTTATGGGCATATGGCACATTTAGAACCCCTTAGAGTTTAAAATGCTCTTTAACTCTTCCATAAGGGTCATATTGTCTAAATTCATCTATTTGTAAATTGAAAGATTATATGTGATTTGATGTTGCCTCAATGTGATCCCACTATTTGAATGTAGTCTTGACAATTGTCATTTGAAAGATGTGAAGAAGTCCCTTTCTTTTGGTTTTACAAAGGCCATCTACACCATGGAATAATTGGTAGGCCACTTCTTGCTTATCATGAACATGGACTGGTAACTTGAGAATATAGTTTTCAGTTCCCTTAATCATTATGATAGTGTAGCTAGGGTACAAACATATATCTATTTTTTGAGTTAAAATAATAGTTATTGTATGATCAGAAGTAAAAGAATAGAAATAAAAATATTTTGTGAAATTAGTAATTATCAACACTGATGCCTATACTATTGCTTCTTTAATCTCCATGAAGGATTTCCTTGTCTCTTCATTCCATATGATCTTGGCATCCTTATTCAACATTTCATTCAGTGGCTTCATAATTTCTACAAAACCAAAAATGAACTTTCTCATAAAATTGATTTTCCCAAAGAAAGAATTTAATTCTTTTATACCATTAGGGGGTTCTATCTTAGACATGGCATAAACTCTATTAAGATCCATATAAATCCCATCTTTGGTTATAACATTTCCTAGTAATTTCCATTATATAACACAAAAATGCTTTTCTTAGGATTGATAGAAATTCCATACCTCCTATAATGTTCAAATACCTATTATAAATTCATGATGTGGTCTTCCCTATTTTTATAAAACATAGTTAGATCATCCATATATATGATAACAAACTTACCTATGAGACCCTGAAAGACATGGTCCACATGTCTTTGAAAAATTTCTCCTGCATTTATTAGCCCAAAAGGCATTCTTTTTTAGGAAAAAGTTCCCCAGTTTTTTGTAAATGTAGTCTTCATTCTATCCTCCTTATTTACAAACACTTGATTATATCCTGAAAAACCATCAAAAAAAGACATCATAGTATAACCTATAACAAATTTAATGACCTAGTCAAGGGAAGATAAAGGATAATTATCCTTTTCATAATATATATTCAAATTTATAAAGTATATACATAATCTAATTTCTTCATTATTCTTTCTAACTGGTACTAAGTTAGCTGCCCAAGTGGAATGTCTAAAGGGAAAAAATATTTTTACATCTAATAGTTTCTTAACCTCTTTATAGATTAATGGCTCTAAAATAGGGTTGACAAGTCTTTGATTTTGTCTGAAAGGTTTTTTCATCTAGAAATTTGACTTAAGAGAGGATGCTTAGTACGGTTTTAGTTCTAAAATGAAAACAAAATGAAATAAACACATTAATATCATAACATCTCTAGGCCTAAACACTAGGGAGATCTTAGTTAACATAAACAAATGACAAACACAACTAAAACGTAAGGAATAAAACACAATAATTCCTTCACCTTCCTTGTATGCTCTAAATACATTTGTAGTAGTGGCTTGCTTAGTTTTATGCTCGTGAAGTTCTTGGCAATGGAAGCTAAGCGACCTTCATCTCTCCTTAACACTTTTGGCTTGTGGCTTGGAATCAATTTGACATGTTAACACTAATAGAAATGGATTTTGGAATCATTTTTCCATTATAAATTTGCACCAAAAATAGATTAGAAATGATGTGGTAAGGCCTCATATTTATAGATTTTTACAAATGTCAAAAATCAACCTGAACTATCCATCTTGAGATTGAGATATGTGGTTAAGGATTAATTAAATTTTTGGAATTAAGTTTGTAATTATCTTCATAATGAAATTAGAAGAAGGGGAAATTAAGAGGCATGGAGGGAATCATGGAAGGCATTGATGAGGCATGAAGGGCATGAATCCTAATATTTGTGGCATTTATGGCATAGGGATGTCTTCCCAAGAAATGAGGTCACCTAATGATGTAGCTATTAAATATTCATTTTTGAAAACAAGTATTCAAAATTTTTACATGGAATTATTAATTAGGCCTTGATTTGGATTAATGAGCTCTTAAGCATGCTTAAGTACTTTGTGCATAGACTACTCAAATTGATCAGAATGTCTTGTTATTGGTCCAAAATCTAATTGGATTAGAATTATAAGTCTCTATCATATGCATTGGATCTATTATACCATTTAGGATTTGACAAATAAAAAATAACAAAGGCACATGTCTTGTATAAGATATTTGATAGGAAAGATCAATCTAGAGCACCCAAGTGTAAAATTAGCATTTTGACTCAAAATGATATGATTAAAGTTAGCTAGCCCATAAATTACATTACCCCATTTAATTATACTCTAGCCAAAATAAACATTTTAATATATCAATTTCAACTCATTTAATGCATTTTAGTGTTTTTAATCTAAATTATGCACTTTGGGTAAAAATTGGTCAAAATCGTAATTAGAGGTTATCAATGGCTAGATTTAGGTGTCTACAATTTGCCCCTATTTGGGAAGGTATTGAAAGTTATAAGCAGAGTAACATCTTCTCAAAGAATGAAAAGGTCCTATATGCCTATAGCTACAATGATGATAAACTCACTATATGATACCCCTTCGAGGGAATGGTTGGCACAAGTAGGTTGACAAATGGTCCCTCAAAAAGAAAGAAGTGAAATGAAGGGACCAAAGAAAATAAAGATGATGATGTGAAAACACAATGATATTGAAAAATTAGTCAAAATAATTGAGAATGCAAGTGGGATGGTATACAATGGTTTGCCCAAAGGTGGTTATAAGCATTGTACCTTGATAGTGACAATGTGGTATGATAACACAATGATTTGACCAAAGCTGGTTATAATCATTGAGAAGATGGAGCTACCCTAGTTAGGACAAATAAATAAGAGAATTACATGCCCTTGTATAAGAAGAAAAATTAAAGTGGTGACAACACAATTATTTACCCAAAGACAATTATAATCATTAAGAAATGTAGGTGGGATGGTATGCAATGATTTTCCCAAAGGTGGTTATAATAATTAGACCTTGATTATGGAAAACAAGATAAACATGGTCAATGATGATGATAACTTAACATAGAAGGTAATGATGAAATGAAACAACCTACTAGTAGGGAGATGCTCATCCAAACTAATAAAGGTTAAAATTCTTTCATGTTGAATTACTCTATTTGGGATATGATGAGGATGGAATCAAGATGTTGATGTCGAAGAGATGCCACCATTTTTGAATAGAATTCTTGAAGTTGAGGTTTGTTGTAGCACGTATCGATAGACATCATGGTATAACATCATGAGGACTTGGCTAAAATATACGTGAGGACTAACTCTTGTAATCCAATACTCAATAGAAAACAATGTACTAATGATAGAAACCATGATAATAATGTAAACATATGAATATGGATGAATTCAAGTGTAAGTGTAAGTAAGGAATCACCTAATGAACACACATAAATGGAATCAAGGAAATAGTGTTGAAAGCAAATATACAGACAAACAAATAAAATAATCAAAAACAAACAAACAAATAATTCAATAGAAACTATATGAACATTTCCCCTAGAAAATAGGTGACAACTAAACAAATAAACAAAATGGGGGAATAGAAGAAAAGGAAGGGGGTGGTTGAGCTATCTCCATATGCACTCGGCAAGTGGATGCTACCTACATAGTTCTATGGATGTAATATTCAATAAAAAAACTTTAGGGAAAATGTAGTTCTCCCAAGGAATGGGAATAATGTGATAAATAATGAAAACAAATAGAATGGATGTGATATAAGAATAGGAATGGTCTTGCAAAATGGTAAGTGTGTGAGAGAAAAGGCCAAAAAGGATTGGGAAACTAAGTGACAAGTGATTTGCTTGTAACTTAGTAAGGGTTCTTAGAATCCTTAGGGAAAAGAAGTGGCCAATGTTTTTGTTCTTTTCTAATGATTTTTCAAATATCTTTGGAATTTCTTTAGAGTGTCTCAACTCAATTAAGAATAATAAGACACTAAATGGTTCAATCTCATAAAATGGCAAGAGCATTTAAACTAAAGTTGCTTACAAAACAATGAGAACATGGCTTAGGTTGCTCAAAAAATGGCGATAGTGTGGCTTAGGTTAATCAAAAAATGGTGAGAGCGTGGCTTAGGTTGCTCTCAAAATTTCAAGAGCGTGGCTTAGGGTGCTCATAAAATGGTGAGAGTGTGGCTTAGGTTGCTTGTAAAATGGTAAGAGCATGGCTTAAGTTGCTCACAAAATGGTGAGAGCATGGCTTAGGTTGCTTTCAAAATCGTGAGAACCTATGGAAAGGGCGACTGAGATAAACTCAATAAGTATAAAGCACTATCTACATAGACCTAGAGTAGGACCTCAAGTCACTATAGTTCTACCCTTACATTGAAGGAATTTGACTAAAGTAATAGTCAATTCAAAAAAAAATAGGCATAGTTGGTAAAAAGGCATAGTAAAACATGGGAAGTGGTGAGTTGGTACGTCAAGTTTGAATGTTTCCCCTAGTTTTCCCATAGGTGGTTATAACTAGGACACAAAACATAGATCAATGGTACTAATTTTCCCAAAGGTAGTTATAATTAGTAGAAAAACTAGTGGTAAGAAAGAATTAACAAATGAAGGATGAAACTACTAAAACTTCTATCACACTATCCCAAAAAACAATCTCTGTCTATATTACTTGAACCAACTGATGAACTTGATTAGATACCTTGATGCTAAAACTACATAATGAATAGAAAAAACCAAGGTAAAATGGGCTAAGATTTAGAACACACTGGGCTGATAGAATAGAAGTAGAAAGTGGATACGATGAAGAGATAGATAAGGATGGTATTTATACAAAGAAGAATAGTGATAAAATGGCATAATTGAAATGGTCCTTATAGATAATACACCTTAGCATTTAAACAAAGTACCACTTGAGATGAATAATATTCATCTCTATCTAGTGTGGTGAGCCTATATGCTCCTGATCTATAATTTACAGTAATGATGAAAGGCCTTATCTAGTCTGGCTTGAATTTTCCTTTGTGATTTTTCTTAGCCATGGTATTCTTTTGGTTTTCTTTAAGAACAAAATCACCAAGTTCAAATGTTCTATACTTAACACATTGAATATAGTGTCCTTTGAGTCAGTTCTAATATGCTTGAATATTGTTGAGTGTAGCTATATTTTTCTCATCAAGTAGATATAGCTCTTGTAGGTGAGATACTCGATAGTCATGATCATCCAAGACATGCTTAGAAGAGATGCATAGTGAAGCCAATTCGACCTCAATGGGAAGGATGTCTTTAGTACCATAAATAAGTGAGTATGGAGTGGATCCTATGAGAGTATGATGATTGGTATGGTATACCTAAAGGGAAAGGAATATTTGTAGGTGCCAGTCATGACCAAAATCATTGAAAATCTTTTTGAGAATGCTAACAATTATTTTATTGGATGCCTCAGCTTGGTCATTACCTTGAGGGTAATATGCTATCCTACCCTATCCTAATTTCATTTATCCTAACCTAATCCACCCTAAACCCTATTAACACACCTACCCTAACCCCTTAAACTCATTCACCCTCTATTTCCTAACCCCCATCCCAAGTCCTTATCACTCTCATTCTAGTAACCCACCTAACCTCCATCCTAATATCTCCTAAATTACCCTAATTGTAACTCCCCATTCTTACTTCCCCTAAATAAATCTTATCTTGACTAATTCACTTACCTTAAGTCCCTAGCTTATCTAAATCACTCCCATCCATCATCGATTCCCACCCACATCTTTACCATAATTTATCTAACATCATCATATCTAACCATGAAATATCCCTTCACTCATCCCAAGTCCCTAGACTAACACATGTAATCCTATCCAACCACCCCCAAACCCTTTAACTTAGCCACAAAAATACTACTAAACATGAATTAACCTTTACTAATGAAACCAAAAATATTGTGACTCAACTTTTATAGTTTTTCATAACCATGACTATAACCTCATAGTTTTTCACAACTATGATTCACCCATTATGGTATTGTGATATTGCTAATCGCTCTTTGTGGTATTGTAATAGTATGAGTCACTTGTTTTAGTATTTCCATACTACAATTCATAACCATAATATCATGATTTGAAAGAATAATATTACCAATAAGGGCATTGAACTCAATCATGGTATTGTACTCATAGGATGTAAAAGCCAACAATTAATAAATACATGTTAAAAACACTAACATCATAGGGCTAGTGGACTATATACTAGTAGTCCCACATTGGTTGGCCTCTGATAGTCTCTGACCCTCTTTCTCTATGATGTAATAGGTGTGGGATGTGTTCCATGATTTGAGCTCTAGATCACAAAACACAATAAGTATAAAATTCAAAATGACCCTTTTCACCTCCTTTTTCCTATTTTAATATGCTCTTTTATGCCTCTTTTACCCTATGTTACCCATTCGACATCTATTAAACCCATTATCTTACCTTGTCAAGTAATTTTAATCCTTGAATCCCATTTCCTAATAAATTATCCCATTTAATCATTGATTATCATCCCTAAGTCTTTCGGGGAAAGGCCTTTCATCTCCCTGTTATCTGTCTCAATCCTAAGTGAGAACTACATCGTCCTGAGATCTCATACAACTATGTAGTTAATACCTGAATATGTTCCTATGCCTAGGGATAACTCAACCACACTAAACCCCAATCTCATCTCATATTTTATGAATCACTTGACATTATTACATCATTTTAAGCTATGGATCTCACATTAAGTGGCTTATTCTTCATAATTACTTGTCAAATATCATCAATAGGATTCCAATCATCCCTGGCATGGGTCCTTTCCATGGTAATTTATTCTATCTCATCTCTCTTGTACCAGACAATGTCTATGTCTTAGGAATTCAAGTCTTATCAACTGGCCTCCCCTTTAGACATTGGTCATTTTTATAGAAATCATCCTCTAAGGCTAAGCTACTTTATTCCATAGTAATTTTTTTTGGGCATCTCAATCGTATCTACATCAACACTTAGGGCATCCCAACCCTTTGTCATTATCTTGTTCCTATCTCACCCATGGGGATTTTTGTTCAAGTGACCATCTATCTAATTTATCCCCGCATTCTCCTTTGATGGGAAATCATACCTACTAAAAGCATTCTCATCCATGAAATGGATTTTATTTTAAAATTCATTATTCCCTACACTTTACTCCACTCACAATACCATTTCAAAAGAGGGGAAATATATATGCACCTAAATCTGCTCACCTTAATAATCCTATTAAACCCACTAATTTAACCCATAATCATAGCCCTAGCTAGTTAACTAATATATTAATTCCTACACAAAATTCCCTAAATCCCATGAAACTTACCATACGTTTGAAATTAATTAATTACCCAGTTAACCCACAAACTAGACTATTTAGCTACTAATATACCAACTAGCCTACTTGACAATTTAAAATTCCTTTTATTCACATACCCACTAACTACCTTACCACTCTAGCCTCTCTTACACTGATTCAAAACCTAAGCCTAATTAATTCCAACATAAACCTTCATTATCTATAAACTAATCAAGAAACCTCTAAAACTAGGGAAGTTCCTCCAAAGTTCTATAAGTCTATAAACTAGATGTTTCTAATAATTTAGAATTCTATAAACTATCCCCCAACATCTTATATAAACCATGCTTGGGCCATGGCCAAGATAAATTAGAAAGCCATAAGCCCCCATTATACTCTCATAACCAACCCACTATCAAGCATCCTCACACACTTGTCAAGCTATCAAACAATCCAAAGAAGGAATTGGAGCCACTTGGAAGCTCAAGTCAGGCAATCCATAATACAACCATTTTGTATTCAAATCAGCTTGGAGATTGTGGAGAGAAGTTATAAGGGACAAACAAATGGTGAGAATCTCTTTTTAATTTTTTTATTATTCCTTTATCCCCTCTTTTGATGTTGTTTGTATTTTTGGGTTTTATTGATAAATATAGTAATTTTATGAATAATCCAAAATACGATCACACAATTTTAATCACAGTTTGAGTTCCTTGATTATAAGGAGATAAATAATCATAGACTAGTGTTGATTATATGGTTGTGGCACTAGTTTTGTGGGTTACCTGTGAGTGTTGATATCATTGATGTAAGATAATTATCTTTTCAATCTAAAATTAATAATAACCCTATGTTGTGTACCTCCTCATTGTTAAATATGCTTGTGATATGAGTATGCCTCTAATTTTATATCTTTTATGTTAGTTTCATAGAGCATATAGTTTAACGTTGATTGGGATATCTGAACTTTTGTGAGTGCTAACTATTTTAATTGACCTTTATATTTTTTGTGTTTTCCATTACATACTTTGGATAGTACATGTTGTGATAATGCATGAAAGATCTAGTGGCATGTGATACGATACTGAATGCTTGTTACAATGATTGTAGCAAATTTTCTATTTAGATATACCACACCCTTGTTTGGATTATGAAGTTTGGACCATCCTTGTGTATGTTTTGGTGAGTGGTGTAGTTGTTTTACATCCTTGATTCTTGATAATATATTTCCTAAGGGGATGAATTATATATTAGTTTTAATTTCCTAATCATATAGGGAGTTTGATTTATACATTCACTCCTTATATGTTGTTTTTTTCCTTATTAACAAGGTTGTCAATGATTATTGTCCTAGTTGTCTAGAAAACCTATATGAATGAGTGCGTTTTAGATTTGTCATAGAGGAGATAAGTTTGAGGGCATGGTAATGTATATGGCACATGAATCTTTGATGTTGGTATGTCATTTTTAGGACCCTTTTCTAGTTAGGTTTTTTTAGTAGAATGAGTGTGTATCCTTATGAGCACATGTACCTTATTTGAATTTTTTTATGCCTAGTCGACTGAGTGACTTAAGAATTATTGTTGTACATAATGTTGAGAACGTGAGTACCTATCATATTTGATTATTTCATGAAAAATAGGTTCCTATAAGATTCTCAATAACCTTAGGTTAAGCATCTTTAGTGATGGTTAAACCTTTTTTTTGGTAAGTAAAGTCATTATGGGTATCTTGTTCTTCTATAGTGGGTGTTGTGAAAGCATGGTATACTTGTAACTTAAGAAATTGTGCACATGTAGATGGATGTTTGTGCCTTGTTGACATAAATTATAGGGGAATGGATTTAGAAGATCCCTCAAGAATTGGCACCATCCTTGAGTGGTGGATATCCTACTCATCATAGAGGAGTGTAGTATGTTTTATAAGTGGCCACTTATGTGTTAGGAGTTTATTAATAGATTGGTATTACATTTTTTCCATTGGATTGGGGAATATGTGTCACATATAACTTAACAAGCATTGAAATAAGTTGACATTCTCTCACCATCAAGTGACATCATTATAATCCCATTGATTAGATTACATCTTATATGATGTTAAGTGTTCCTTTTGATTGGGGACTTATTTATTTATTATCATGTTGAATACATCCCTAGGAGTTCATATAATTATATCTTATGTATCATATGGACCAGAGAAGTTGTATAGATGGAGAGGCTTGATGCCTCCATGTGGTTTAATATTTTTTCCTCCTAATTAGGGAAGCATGTTGTGTTGTTTACCACTTATAGGTATAGTAAGTGTGTGGTGGTTTAGTAAACTTGGATTTGTGATGTATTCTTCATATTGCACAAAATTATTGAAGAATTGTATTCTATTTGTGGCTATGTTAACTCCTTATTCTATAATTTTAGAATTTAAGAGCCACACTATGTAGTATTATTGTATTTGCATTTGTGAACTTTTACCAAGTGATGTGGTAAAACTTGAATTTATTTGATTTATTTATTATAATTTATAAGTGTATTGGAATCATTTTTTATGATTTTCCTTACTTTGGATTTCAGGGTTGCTTAGTAATTTATTATTTTGAAAATTTATTCATTGTTAGAGCTCCTAATTTTCTTTCATATCTTCATTTTTGGATTGAAGTTCTCTAGCCTTTTTCACCTTAATTATTATTTAGTTTATATTGTGTTTATTAACATTAATTTTGTTATCCTTTGTGGTTTGATATGGGTTGCTCATCTAATTTTTTTTACTCCTTGACTAGATTTTTTAATTCTCAATTTGTTTAAATGTGTTATTTTGATGTGATTTTTGTGTACCTCTCACCTTTATAGAGTATTGGAGTAGTAGGTGAGTAAAATATTGTTAGATTTAATGGATAATATAAGGTTACAACTTGTGTAACTTGTTGACTAAGTTGGGATACATTATCTTTCTTGTTCATTATATAGAGGTTGTAAGGATGGTTTGATCCTTGGCCTTGTTTGTTATGTTAGTAAAAGAATATGTTTCCTCCTAAGTCTAAAATGATAGATATGAGTTATTTTATTATTTTATATATTTTATTATATCTCATTGTAATTTTTGATCTATTGGTATAGATATGTGAACATTAACTTAGAGATATTGTTGATATGAGTTAGCATGATTCCTAATGATTGTTATAACATACTTTAAATTAGAATTTTAACTAGTGACTTCTAAGAGGAGGTATACATAAGGGAACGGGGATGTGATGCCCCTATTTTCATATTACTCACCTTAAACATTTAGTATTTGATGGGCATCCTATTGAGACATGTCTTATGTATTATTGAGACATGAGATGTTTGTTTCTTATGTCTGAGACATAAATTATACATGTTATGATATATTTAAGTTTTTATTACACAAAAATAGTTATATGCTTATGTAGTCATATAAAATGTAAAAAATGGTAAATTGAGCATGGCTAATGACACCCAACCAATAAGTCTCTCTTGATTTCTCCCATGACACTCATAGGCTTGTTTTCATTGATTCCTAGTCATTCATAGCCTTTCAAACTTGACCCTAGCTGATCCAAGACCCCCTCTTCTTGACCAATCCATCCCCCTAGGTCTTTTTTACCCAAGAAAATATCACCCAAATAGGATAGGAACATTGATGACACTATTGTTCACTTTCAAAGCTATTGTCCAAGCTCATTTCTAGCCCTAATGGTCAATTTATTCTAGTTACCCATCCTTCTCCTTATCGGCCTAATGTGAGAAAATTCTATCCATGACCAATAGATACCTATAAAATTCCATTCAAATATCATTTGTAAAGGGTGTGAAAATATAAGTCAAGCAAGCAAGATTACAAGAAAGACCACTCAAACAATATTCCTTATTCTTTGCATAAAGCCATCCTATATACGTTCAAGTTAATTCAAGTCCTTACACTAGCCCCTAGACATCTCAAGCACACCCAATTTTTACATTTCTTGTATTTTCATTCACTATTTCACCAATAACTCTTAAATGGATTACTACATATGGATTGATCCCTCCTCAGAGTATTGGTATGTAGACAACATGCCCACACACGGGGTGTCAAGCATGTCCAATGTATCTTACACATACTAACCCCTTTTTCCTATTTGCCAAAGTTTATATTCAAGTGCATAAAAGAAAATACATATAAAATCAACTATACAAAGAGTTATATCAACAATGAGGATCCAAAATTTGGTATACACGCTCACACTGATCAAGTGAACAAAACTTATAAAGCTTAGATCGTTAGGATAAAAACACAAAGAAAGGACTACAGTGTCAGTTTCACTCCTATCCATTTTTAGTGCTCCTATCCAATAAAAAAATGAAAGCCATAATCTTGTTTGTGATAGTATCTCAAGCCTACACACAAATTTCCAAGCCCTATCTTAGTCAAATCAACATAGAATACGATAATTTTAATTTTCTCTCTCTCACTACAATATTTAGAAAAGTTATAATTACAAATAAATTTCACAAATTAGTAGCTTTAATTTGGTATATTATTTATTTATTTTCTCTTACCCAAACCCTTTTATTATTTAGGAATTAAACACTAATTTCCCCAAAAATAATAAAACAACTTATATTAGGTGATTATTATGTTCATTATGGTATTAGTTTACTTACACTATTTTGGTTATTAAATATTATGCATATTAATTCCATACTACTAGAGATATTATTACTAAACAGGTATTTGATTATGCATATGTTTAAATGATTGGTATTATTACCATTGATATATGGTGCCTTAGATATATCATATGCATATTGTGTGGATTGAGATAATTTGTATTATTTATTCTCTATACCTTTGGCTATATAGAGTAGGGAAGTTTATGTGTGAAATTTTGTGTAGGTGACATGGGAGGTTGACAAGGGAACTAGGAATATGTCAGGAACATGAACATCAATGGTAGAGTGGTGATGTGTATACTTGACCTGACCATGATTCAAGCCATTCCTTATATCAATTGTGGACCTAGTTAGAAGTGTAGACTTCCTTAACTATCTTTAGCACTATTCACCCCCTTAGATAATATTCACAGCTTTACTTCTCAACCTTAGGAGCTATATTTAAATTTAATTTAATTCATTAAATTTTTTTAAGCCACTTAAGTGGCCCCATTTGACTCAAAACTTGGATACAATAGTAGAGACAACTTTATAGTGTGACATAAATTAATTTTCATATATTTTTGGATGATGCTTATGTCTTTGTACCAATGGGAATGGTGGAGAGTCTTTATAAGAGAATAAAAAGAAATTTAAGGCATCCCATGTGCCATTTATGGCTTGGGATAGTGGGTTAATTTATGAGGTAAGGACTTTCCTACTTTCCCACATGGGTTTGTAGGTGGAGTTTTTGAGAGGGAAGACTTGTTGACCATGATCCAAGGGATGGGAAATGAAACATGTCATATTTAAAATGTATTTTATATAGAAAAATTTAATCTATATGAAGAATTAAATCCTTATTTGAGATAACATTTTCTCATTTTGAAATTTGTAAAGTTGGAAGTGGAGGAGAGAAGGATAAAGAGTAGGAGGAGCTTGGCGGAGGAAGAGCTTAGCCATTACTCGAGGCTTATAGGTGGTGTTCTTGATTCAATATAAGAAGGAACCAAGGTAGGACTATATGGTCAATTTTATTTTACTTTATTTTAATTAAAGTTATTTTTCTCCCTTATTTTTATTTTAGTTTTCAAGAGGTATAAGGCCATTAGGATTACCTTCTTTCTTTGTTTATATTCCATGGTTGTACCAATGTCCACCATGTAATTTTTAACACCAATTTGGGATTGGAGATGTAATATACATCCTAAAATGTTGTTTATTTTTATGTCTTTTTCTTAATTTAAAATGGTAAAGATATCCTAGCAAAATTTGTGTGAATTTAATGCTCATTGTGCACTCTTACATATTTATAGTGGCAAGTAGAACCGAGTTACTATGCCCTCTTACATGTTTTTATTGTAAGTATTGGTCGTGGTTGGTGCCAAAAAAATCCTTATGCCATCCTACATGTTATTTTTCATGGTTGATGGTATGTATGCTCTCCCATGAACAATAGATTATATAACAAGGGTGAGGAATCTCCATGTTCATTATCTAATTCATTAGACCTATTTGTGTTAGAAATGTGTATGGTTATATTATATATTATAATTTTAAATGATGTTTCATTTCATTATATGTTGGTTTTGGGTAATGGAAGCATATTTTGTGTAAATTTACTTGTAGCCTCCTAGATGCATTTGTTAGTGAGTATTACTTGGCTAGCCTTAGTTACCATCTAAATCTTATTTTTCATACTTTTCCACATTAAACCATTATGTGATGATGAATTAAGATAGAATTATTAGGTTGGCCTAATATATAAAATTGATTATGAAAAAAGGATAGGAGGACTCCTCCTTTAGTTTGCCTTGCAGTTGCTGCTGGAGCTTATTTGAAGACCAACTTGTGCAGACTTTTGTATAAATTTGTAATTAAAATTTATTGGATATTTTAGATTTAATTAATTATTATAAATTCAATTAAAAATAGGTGTATATTGGAAGTAAATTTTATATATTCATTGGCATTAATGTGATTTTACTTATCACTTGCATGCTCTTCCCATTAAGTGTATCATATTATAAAAGTAATAAAAATTATTAATTTGTGTTCAAAATAAAATTGTATGTATTGGTTGGACATGTATTTATATGTATTTTTATAGTTATCTTAAAAAATGTTATCTCTTACAAAAAAATTCTCTAGTAGATCCTTCTAGTAATTTTTCAAATATGTTGATAGTTCTTGGCCTTGCCTAATTATCTAGTGTGTCTCATTACCTATAAGGATTTATAAATCACCTATGTTTCACCTTAAATTACTTATTTAAATGATATTTTCCCATTATTTCTATTTATTGGTGTTAAATATAGTTGATCATATTCTAGATCACATTTCTTACTTACATCTCTTGGCTTTCCCTTTTGTGACTTTCATTGTAAGACCTCATATATGACCATGCCTTCCTCACAAATACCCACCTTATCACATTACATTAACTTACTTATGCCACTTTTATTATATTTTTTGAATTCCATTGAAAGACCTCAGATAGGACCTATCCTTATTCACAAACACCCCAAAATCATTAATTACCACACCATCTCTTTTTCATTAGAGTCATGTCATTAATTGGTTGTTCTTACCAACACCCCATTTTAGAGAAATAACTAATCATCATCCTTTAGATATGTTTTTGAAATTTATTCAAAAATCCCTACTTACATTTTTTATTTCCATAGGTACAAGTGTTATTTATGTTTGATTTTACATACTCATCTTACACGAGATCACATTTTCATTTACTTAAATATATTTGTTTGATATTTTTCATTAATCAATAGTTCACATACATATATTTGTTTGATATTTTTCATTAATTGATATTTAACTTACATATATTTGTTTGATTTTTTTCATTCATTGATATTTTATTTACTTATATATGTTTGTTTGATTTGCTTCATTGATTTCTATTTTATTTAGATATATTTTTTTTAGTTTTTCACTCATTGATATTTTAGTTTTCTTACACTTCATTACATGCTCCATTTTTTATGGTACGTTTTTCATTTCATTTTCACTTCATTATGTTTTACATATTTTTTTTATTGATTTTATATCTACTTACTTCAGATTATACATTTTAATTTATTCCTTTTGACAATGCATTTACTCACATTTTCTATAAAATTAATAATGTATACATCATACATCATAAAAAATTAATATACATAAGGATACATTAAAATGATGTATAATTATATCAAATCAAATCTAAAGCTATGCTACACCCCATACACTAGGTGGGGGATGTGCCACACTCCCCATAAATGACTATTTAGATGACCTAGCATGTTATCTTTGTTGTAGAGTTTGTTTTAATGACTGTATCCCATAGACATATCCCTATAGATTGGTCATCTAGGGTTGTAATACCAACACCTACCTTATTTTAGCTAGATGTGTAGGCCTTTACTAGAATAGCACTTTACATGCCTTCAAATATCTTTATCTAACTCCTAGTGTAATATAGCCTAAACTTAGTTAGTGCTTATTAGTGTAACTTTGAGATGGCCTCTCCAAGCAGTTTAAACCAACTATAATTTATCCCATCTATCAGTGATATGGGATCTAAAATCCATGTAGTATCATGTTGCATAATCACATGGTCCAAAATAGCATGGTGAATAGTATACATCATAGTCCCCCATCTTTCCTCCTCTAATGAAACATCTACAAATCAACCTAGGTTAACTTTTGATCTCACATATATATCATGATCTATCTATCAAGCATGTATATCTATATATCTCTGGAAAATGATAGTAGTAAAAAGTAGCACATTTACTTACCCATTGTAGCACTATCTACATGATTTCCTATTTCCTATTAGCCACCATCACCTTGAGATGGTGAAAATCCTATGCATAATACCATATATAACTCTAGCTTGACAAGCATGCTTGTGTGCTTGCTAGTCTATAATCAAGTTGGTCATTAGCTATGTATCTAGATATACCTATTATTGTATCATTTCCACAACCTATGCACCTCTTATTATTATTTTAGTTTCTTTTTTTCATATCATATGTCATATTACCACCCTCAACTAATGATGGCATACCACATGAACTTCCACTAGTACTCCTCTCCCTTAAACACTAAGATTGTCTCTATTATGGTAGACCCAAAATGTTAAGACCATCAATGGAGAAATTGAGTGTGCTAAAATAATTACACATGAATGAAATCACATGGGTGAGGATCCACCCACTAGGTGTATAAGCCATGTGATCCTCCTCTACCCTTATGTCTTCATGGTGGTTGTCTAGGGTTGCTATGTACCCATCATCCCCTAGTACGACATCTATATAATCTCTCCCTATACATGGTTTATAGTGATGACATGTGAGGGACCACTCATAAAAAATGGTCTTATCTTCACCTCCTCAGCATAATAAGTGCATAATCGATTAAATTATGAAGTAATACTGGTCAATACATAAGTAACCTCTCATTTATCAAGTACTAAAAAGAAAAATAGAGACCAAAGGCTTATACCATCTACTCAATCTCCCATAAAAATAATGAATCAAATCCACTTTTAATACCAAACCTATATCATATCATGTATCTACTCTAGCATAAACTGACAAAAATATAAAATGTACAGTAACACCACCCCATTTGAATTATGATAGATCACATGAACTTTCATAAGTTTGATCAATGCCTTATAAATATTTGCATTGGTTAATATATAAATTAAATATATGTAAAAAATTGTATATTGATGACACCTATTCAAACACATCACTTGATGTGCCATAGATACCCTCACATATACACTATCAATGGTATTTCACACCACTAGTGTGCCTGTGATAGGAAATCCTAACATCACATGTACATCCTATAGGGTTATGGCCACCTATATAGTCTCCACATCCACCACACATATAAATGTGTTTTTAATCCTCTCCCATGTTCCTAACAACATGGTTATTAGATCTATTCTAAGAGAAATGCAACACATCCCCATAATGTTTCCATAACCCAAAATAATCAATTCAATTCAATCCACTATTCTTAACCTTTCTATCATATATTGTATCCACATCACATCTAGTTACCTCCATAGTCTCCATCATCTTTAGAAAATTTCAAACAAAAAAACAAAAATTAATTTTATCTTAAAATATATGAAAATAATTCTTAACTAAATCAATAACACATTCATATTATTTTATACCATATTGGATATACACTAGAATACATTGATCATATCCTATTTACTATTATATTATACATGTTATATTACATTATCCCATTTTGATTCACATTAAATCATCCATATACTACTTTATCGGTCATGATCATTATCATGTCCTATTACATCAGCCATATTTATCTCTTTGTACAATCAACCATGTTATCTAGCATCAACCATTTTGACATTCCTCTTACTGCATTGGTAATGCTATATAACATTAGTCATGCTATATAGCATTAAAAAACTTAATAGCCCACTACATTCACCTACCCATATGATATTGGCTTGGTAAAATCCTTCATGTTTTCAAACTATATCATCCTAACTTATGTAGTTTAGATAAGGTGATGATTTTCACCTAGGATATAATAAATGCCTTTAGCCTAAATTTTGAAGTTTTTGTCAAAACATGTCTCTAGTCCTATTTTTAGATATTTTTATACTTTTTGGGTCAAATTACACTACTCAAATTTTTATCAAAACCAATATTTACTACACATTTTAATTTTATTCCAAATTTCTAAAAATGGAAAATTAATTCACTGCATACATGTATGGCTCTAGCCATAGGGGTGATGCATCCACTAGAATGTTTGTCTCCTTATCTATGAGCCATGATCTCTTGAAACACTAAATTTAGATATAGAGCTCTATTTTCAAAAAAATATAAAATGTGCAAATGAATAGTTTTTAAATACTTTTATTGTAATTTTTAAATAGTTTCAGCCCTGAGTTATTTACCACAAAATTCTATTTTTCACCCATAACTTTGTTTCCATAGGTAATTTTCACAAAATAAAATAAGCCTTAGAATCATTATGAGATAGATAATTTTTATCTCCTAATAGAATATTTCTGAAAAATGTGAGAATTTTTTTTCCAGGTTCACCTCTTGTTCCACACATTATTCACCATCCATATTATGTTTTACATATAACCTTATTCTATAAAGTAAGTGAAGGTATTTATTTACATTTTTATTTACTCTCATTTTATATCAATTATTTATGCATTTTGGTTATCTCAGTTATTATTTTACTATGTTATTTACTATATCACCAACCTATGATTCACTATTGTTACACATGATGAGCTCTAGGTAGGGCATATGTACACACATAATGTTTTACATTTGTATCATTTACTAATGATTTATATTGCAACAACCTATGAAGCTTCAATTTATTAAGTGAACAGCTTTAATGGTGTACCATGAAAAGGGTGGGTATGACTTTAGTGCTATGTGAGAGATCTTTATATTAATGTCATGCTCATAGCATTCCCATTCCTAGTTCTAATTCCTCAGATGTGCCTTTCTACCTCTTTCCTTCCATCCTATCCTACTCTATTATGTTAGTTTCTATTTTCCTACTGCATCAACCAAGCTGATGTAATGTATTAATAATATGCTTCCATTTTTTATTATATAGGTCTATTTCATGTAATTCTTAGTGGATATTCCTTGTACTTTTATTATTTTGGCCTAGCCAATGTATTTCAATGTCATTTAACTCCTCCAAACTACATCAAGCTAGTTGATATTATTTGCTAAGTTTTATTTTGAGAATTTGATCACTACATATATACATATTTAATTCTTAATCATATACACACATTATTTAACACTTATCTTCTTTTCTTGCACTCACATTTCTATCTTAATCCCATTTGGAGGAGTTATAGGTAGAATCATGTCTTAGAGTAATTTTGTCTTGTTGAAGTCTTGGATATGTTTTATGAGTTCCATATCTAGCTTAGAGCATATTATCCATACTTTGAGGTATTCACATAAATTATATATATCTTGGAGATCACCATTATCCAAAGGGGAGATTGAAACTCAATGGTTCCACATCAAGGTAAGTGTATGAAATAGAATAAGATAGATCTATAACTTACCTAACTTAGTGAAATCCAAGATCAAATAAATTAATTAACTAAAATCCATATAAATACATGTATATATTGGGAGAATGGCCAAATTGGATTTGTTAAACATAACCAATGGCTATATTACCATACAACACCAAAGGAGAGGGTTATAATGATTCTAGGAGAATGATAGTATGTAATAAACCTAGATAGGTCTAAGTAAATAAAATAGTACTAATCTAGTGTTCACCAAAGCTTTGGCATAAATGGGGATGGTTAAACATAATTAAACAATCAAGGAATCATAGAAAGTGTTGATAATTTGGCCTCCTAGGCCAAATATCAACCCTTGCAATCAAAAAATTCATGAATATCCCTTCAAGCTTGTTCATGGTGTTTAGAGCTTGTCATGATATCCTAAATTATCCTTGAAAGTAATTTTAACATTGATTAAGGTGTCATGGTTGGTGCTAGTCATTACTTGTAGAGATCATATGTACTAGCCTGTTTTGAGGTCTTAGGTGATGCACTAGGTCCTCATAGTGTTCAATGAGTGAGTGGAAGATTTTTCATGTCCTTTTCAATCCTTGACAATGGTATAATAATTGTTTAACAATATTAAGGATCTTTATAAAAAGTTAAGGTAATTTATATATTTTAAGGTTTATGGTTCTTATGGTATATGAGCTTATTTTAATCCTTTCCTTGAAAAGAGACCTTTGTTAACATGATATGGGAAATGTAAAACCTTTTTTAAGTCATTATATGAAGTAAAATGATGTGTTCAAGATCATTAATCATGGTATTCTTATTCAATATGTGTCGAGCCTTGTATATCCATTCAAAGGCACCAAATGGTCCTCACACATGCCATATGAGTCTATTGCCTTTAAAATCTTTAAAAAGGAGGAATATTTTAATGTCAATTTGTCTATAAGGGTCTCAAAATGGTGTCATCATAATCATATTGGAATTTCAAAGTGTTTTATGCTTAAAGGGGTCTATTTTGGAACTCAAATCCTCCTTTTACTTACCAAATGGGTCCCACACATTGGAAAGGTGTGTCTCTTAAAATCCCTTAGCCATACCATAGGTTTTGAAATATTAATTTACCTTTGTTCACTCCTCCCATTTTCCAATGGAATTTTAGAGTTTGAATCATGAGAAAATGAATGAAAATTATAGGAGTTTTAGACTTATACGGATCTGCATAGTTAGGTTCATATAGAAGGAGGTTATAAATTTCACTCAAAGCTCATAGAAGGTGTCCCAAAGTATTTCCATGACAAAAATGTGTAAAACATTCCCAAAAGTGACATTTTCTTTCTATTGTCCTCCTTTATAGCTCAAAAAATCTAGTTAGGTTTTCATTCAATATGGATAGGAGAGAGAAGGTGGGAACCTAAGATTATAATTAGATTAAGGGGATCTAGTTGGATTCCATTTTTGGCAATTTTTTCTTAGATTTCCTTTCCCTTCTTTATAAATGATCATTAAGAAGGTAAGGCACTCACTGTGTTACTTCCATTCAAGCAGGGTACCATTTTAACTCATCTTCTCCATTGATAATCATAATGATAGAAGGATGGAAGTTTTGGTAGCTTATCAAAGGTCTACACAATCTTCTAAGTAATCTCAAATACCCATTCACATGTGTGTAACCTCAGAGAGACAAGAAATCTTATGTGGAACCATTTGTAGGTTGGTAATAGTGGGTTATTGGTACTACAAGGTCTTTAATGGATGCAAAGTGTTAATGAGGTCTTAATAAACTCTTTAAAATCCATTTAATCTCTAAAACAATGAATTTTACATTTTGGTATGGATCTAAGACCACAAAACACTCTCCATGCACATATTTTCAAGTGGTTTAGATCAATCAATAAGTATTCAAATGTGTATGAAGACCTTTAAAGTAGTGTTTCTTAGGTTGTATAAAGTTTAGTGAGGTCCTTCAATGTTGAATATAGTAAAAATAGGTATTTTGGTCTTTCCACAAGTCCATGGAGGTAGAGGGAACAAGGAAACACCAACCCATCTTCTCCAATGAAATTGTAATGAGAGTGATGAGTTTCCCTTTACAAGTGAAAATAGGGTACTAGGGAAATCACTATAGGGAACCTTCATTAGGATGATTCAAGGGTATACAATGTACATTACCCCTTATCATGTCGTCTCATGATACTACCTCTTACTCACTATACATAAAAGTCCATTCTTGTCCTTAACCTTAGAAAGGAGAACTCCCACATTCCTTACTATATTAGCTAACGTAATAACCAAGAAGATGAGGTGTTGGCCATTTTTATGGGATATGATAAGATTTTTAAGGACCTAATATAGTCATAAGATCTTATAAGATAGGTATGGGAGATAGGTTAACAAGGTTCAACATAAATCAACCTTTCACATCAGCCCTAAAATGATAAACCTCTTTTGTCAAGAGGAACCTCTAAGCGAGTCATGAGGACACAAAAATAAGTATGAATATGAAGTAAGTAGTGCCCAAATAGGGATCAACACTCTCAACCACACCAATATGATAACTAAGTCAAGATCCCAATAAAAACAACATTCTAACTATAGGGTTGAAAGAATATTAAAGGTATGATGAGGTTTATAATGTTTTATGGGATCAAAAGGAGAAACAAAAGATCAGTATCATAATGATTTAATCCAAGGGAAAAATAAGTTATAGTCCATCCCTCAAAATGGTTTTACACATAGCCTAGGCCTAGAACCACCTATAAGCCTGACTATAGGTGGAGAATAGTTGAGCATAAACCTACTCTAAGGAGTCTTCAAGATGAGAGGAATGATTTAAGGTTGATAAACTCATAAAAAGTATAACCAATGTTTGTAAATTGATAGATGTGACCATGAAATAGAGACCAACAACACCTATTTGGTCAAAACATAGGACTGTCACATATAGGTAGAACCTTGCTAACAAGATAGTGAAAGTATAGAACCCTATAAAGAAGAGAATATTGGAGATTAAAAGAGGTCTCTCACTTATTTATATAAATGGTCTCAACATTTCCCATTGAGATGAGGTAGTCCTAATAGGCCCAAACAACTATACACATACTAGTAATGAGGAAGTAGAATTGTAGTTGCAAAGTTGAGTGAAGAATGTTTGGGTAAGTGACTAGATGATTTTATAAAAATTTATTGTATTGAAAATCATTATTTTCATATATTAAATGGGAGTCTCAATGTGCCAAAGTAGTTTATACATACCTCTTTTCCCACCTATAGGTAGGGTCATGAGAAGGAGACTAAAGTTTGTTGAAGCATGCAAGAGGGTGAAGTGTAATGAAAAGGGAAACCACTCTAGGATTATTATGTAAATATATCATTATTCAATGTATCCTTTAGTCTATTTGTTATAGGTAAAATGGATATTAATTTCCTTCTGAACTTATTAGGCCTAACATTGATACATGTAGGCCTAATCATGAGAAATGAGGATTATATGTGTTTTGGGGTTGTTTAAAGGTATTGAAACCACTAGATAAAATAGTGTAAAAGACACTAAAATATTTATAAGGGGTTAAAATACTTATATGAACAAGTCATACATTGGAACCAAGCCTTAGGGATACAATAGCCTAGTTGTTCACAAACCCTATGCCTAATTTTTTGAAGAGTATGCAGGAAACAAGATTGAAGAGAGGACTATTCTAAAGGGTTTAGAAGGATTGGAGAAAAAATATTATAATATTCCAAATTCCATAAAAATTATTACTATATTAAGGAGAGTAGGGACTACCAAGGTTCCTAATACCAATTGTCTAAACACTTAGGCTAAATAGTGACTTAGGCAGACCTATATAGAAGAAAGAGGCAAAGATGATATTTTGAGTTGGTAAAGACAATTTTTAGAGTATGAAAACTAGGTGGAGAGTGGTTTATGATTATTTATAATCCCCCAAATCACCTACAAGTGACATATAACCCTAGAACTCAATCTAGACCTAGTAAGCCTAAATATATTCTTAAGGCCTCAAAACCTGACCTCCACCTTGTAACTAACTTAGACCCTCTAAAGAAGGATTAAAATTATAAGAATATTTTGAGGGATGGTATAGGTCATGAAGAGGATGTTTTGGGATATTTTTAAAAAGGAAAATATTAGATTAGTCCCATCACCCATATTGATTTTTACTACATCTAGTCTGCCACCTCAAGCCACTAGTTCAAACACTTGTTTCTAAAAAGATAAAGGGACTCAGAGCTAGTGATATTAAGGTAAGTTAAGAAACCATGTGAAATCAAAATCCATGAAGGATATAACTAGATTAAGGGGCCCACCTCTGTAAATCATCATTAAGACTACAACCATGTCCAAAAAGCTTACAAGGAGCTCAAAGTTTTCCATATTGCACTCACATATCTCTACAAAATATGCATGGGACCCAAATATTTTAGGAAGATTTAGGGGGATATATGGGATAAACATCCATGGACATAAGTTTGGTATTGGAGGTCTAATATTTATGAACCATCATTAAGATGGTAGACCTCTAAAATACTGCTTAAACCTTAGCATATGCTTGAGTTTGGAAAACTTGATATATTTACAATCAAACAACCTAAAATAGATTATAAATAATTTGGATCCATAGTAAACTCAGAGAAGATGCCATCCATGGTACTTAGTTGTATAGATAGGTTTACAAACCCCCTAAAAATTATGTTTTTGTTGGATTTTGTGATGTTTATTGGGTATAGAGTTGTTTAGAGAGTTATAAATCATTAGAGGGTGTGGTTTGAGACTTGTTACACCTTATAAAATAACAAAATGTCCATAAATATGCCTATAAATACTTCTATAAGTCCTTACCAAAAAACTAGTCTATAAAATCTAGTAAAGGTGACCTAGTCACCTAAGTAAGTTAAATTACATGTGTGAGCTAATTGGAAAGCCTAAATCTTTGTATGACATGTTCATTTAGAATTGAAGCATGCCCATTTTGCCTATTTTAAAATACCCCTGTAACTAATTTATAAATGTCACCAAATGCAATTTATAGTCATAATGAAAGATTGGAGTAGTTTTATTTTACCTATCCAACATGCAAGGAGAAGGGTGGGTTGCTTATTAACTCATGGTGGGATAATTAAGCTACTTTAATGTTGTAACTATTAGGAGAAAGGGTACTTGACTAGATTTAGGCATGGCCATGCTTTGAAAGAGGTCAACCAAGTCTAACCCAACCTCCACCATTCCACCTCAATTTCTAAGGTGATCATTAAAGGATACCAACACATGGAGGGAGACACATGAGAAATGTCATTACTAATGTAACTACTGTGTGAGTAAACTATGGTCATTTGAAACCTATTATCTATACCTTCACTCCATTTTCTCTCTTTTCTCTTCTCTTTGTTCTATATATTGAGCCTCTTAGGCCATTGTATGGCATCCCTCACCTAGGTATGAGGAAAATCTACCTATATTTATGTCTTGTAAACCTCTTGATGTAATGCAAATTACTATTTTAGATTCTTTCATGCTGGTTTAGTGTGCTATAATTGTTTGATTTTCACATGTGGTAGGTTTTTCTCCCTTTGTAGGTCCTTATCTCAGCTAGTTGTTGGTATATGGTCCTACAGGTGTCATATAGTGTGTTAAAGTGATAAGTGGTTGGGATTAGAGTGTAAATCTAATTGGTAAGTGTCTTAATGCAAACATTCCCATCATTACCTTCATGTTGTGATCACTTAGTACAACCTCTATGTGAAACACTATTGCATATGAGCCCTTGGACATAGAAGATTCAATCATTGTCTTGTTTTATAGTGTTGTTTAGGGATAAAGAGAGTGGATGAATGATATTGGTGCATCACCTCTAGTAGTATAGGTTTCATTTTATGAATTCATTCTATCCCTTTTCACCCTAATCAATTTTTCTTAGTGATTTAAACCAAAATAGATGCACCAAGGGATCTATCCCCATAAACTATAGGTCTAGCCCAACCATAGGTCACTAAAAACCTTGTGTTATTCCAATGTTACCCCAACCTTGGATGAAGGTGTGAACAACCTCCTCCTAGGGTATAGGTTGGAGTGCTAATAGTAAGAAAATAAAGGCTTTGAGCACCTAAAATAAAAGATAAATATTAAATAAAACCATATATATATATATAAAGTTTAAGAATAAATATAATATAATAAAGTATTTATACATTCATAACACATATCACTTATACAATATCCATCTATCAAATGAAATAACAAGAGTTAGGAATACTTACATTGGGTGAACCTATTGAGTCTCAATATCTCCCTTAGCCAATGGTTATTTGAAATAGGTTTTTTTGGATTCTAAGGATCATAATATAAAAATCATATATAGGATATAATAATAATAATTTTAATCCAAGCTTTATGACAAGATAAGTAATCTTATCTCCAAATAAAATCCTAAGCAATTACTCCTTCAAATGCAAATTTAGCATAATTGTGAACTGTAATGATATGAAAATGAATGTTCCTATCTATTCAATTGAAATGAGCCTTATATTTATAAAAATGTATAATCCTTAACCATTATTTAATTTAATCCAATAATAATATCCAAGTTAATCCCATTAATATAAAAAATGTACCATTATATCTTGAACTATGTTATTAACCCCAACTTAGTCTTGTAACATGTGTTTAATCCTTTTTAACAAGATCAACCTTTCTAAATTAGTATAAAAACAAATTATTTGCTTAGTTAGGGTATATTTAAAGGATAAATGCTTAGATAAATGTACAAAAAAGTATTTATTTTCTTTGGGTTTTGGATAAGAAAGATTTGTAATGGGTTTAGGTAATGATAGAGTTGAACAACAATTTTGAGAAGCACCAACGGTTTACCCAGCCCTTTCCCAATGCACCCTTTAAAGAATATAATCAAAGAGATTAAAAATTGAGATGTTATTACAAGAGAAAAGGCATTAGTAAATGATAAATTTAAAAAAATATTGTGTGTATAGATATTCCCCACTTCAAGCTAATCATGTGTCACATAGTTGTTACATGTGATGGTGCTTCAAGAAAGAACATAACAACACACAATGTTAAGCTAAAAAAATGAAATAAAAATTAGGAATTAAATGAAATTAAATAATTTTTAAATACATAAATTTACCTAATTATTCTTATTTAATTAATAATTACATGAGAAATGGATGGTAGAGGTGTCCAAAGTACAAAATAAGAGACAGACTTGAAAAATGATAAAATTTGAAGTTTTTTGTGAAAATATGTGGTTAGTAATAAAAAATTATCTAAATTATTAAGATATTGTAACTTCTTTTGATTTATCAAAATGATTTACTGAAAAAAAATTATGAGTGAAATATAGAATTTATAGTAAATAATTGTAGCATTTAAATTTTTGAATGTTTACTATAAAAGGTAGAAATTATAATTCATTTTTAATTATTGATTAACAAATATCTGAGTATCCTAGTTGAGTTGAGAGAGAGAGAGAGAGAGATGATGGTGTGAGATTGAAGAGGTGGATGCATTAGAGGATGAATGAGAGGATGTATTATGGTTGTTATTCAAATAGTCCAAGAATGAATTTAATATGATTTTTTAGTATTTTCAGGGGAAAATGAACTAGTTTACAAAAAGTGAATGCCATGGAAAATATGTGTAATAAGAATTACCCCATTTTTTTGAAAATAGAGTATAAATTGTGAGGGGTAGTGGGTAGGAACCAAAATGTGAAAAAATAAGTATAGGGTGTTAAATATGATAGAGTTAAAAATCATAACATAATTTGAATAGGATTGGCCTTACCAATATAGTTAGTTTGGGTTATTTTAAAAATGTGGTCAATTCTGTAGTAAGTGACTAATCTAGTGTATTTTCAATGTGGTTGACTATGTTTATGGTGGATATATTATTTAAATGGTGTAATTTGGTTGTTGACATATTCCCTTGTTGACATAGATGAACAAATAGGTGGCCAATCTAGTAGAGATGGTGGTAGATTTAGTTGTTTTACAAAAACCATAGCTAGTGGCATAGGTTATGGCCAATCATTTATAAAAATCAAGTGGTTAACTTAGAATCAAAAGTGTCTTATCTAATAGGATATGTATAAATATGTGGCCCACATAGTTTGGAATATTAATAAAAAGGAAAAAGAGGTTGATGAAGTAGTTTATTTTATTAATTAATTATATTTTTGAGATTGTATAGAGTTTATTTATTTTTTATTTAGGATGGATATCTGATCAATGATCTATTGTTTGATATCTTATATAGGTGATGAAGAATTTGGATACTAGTCGATGCAATTTGGTTACCATATATGTTTGATAGGTTATCTATGGTTTATCGACCTCAATTGACTACCTTGGGCTTTGAGAGGATTATGGAGATGCAATAGAATACACTTAAAGTGGAGTTATTCACCATGTTCTTAGTAACATGGGAGTAATTATCTAACACTTTTAAGTGGTTGGTGGATGAAGATACCATTGAGGTGGGTATCACCCTTGAGAATGTGCATGCTTTGTTGGGAGTCCTTATTGTAGTTTGTTAGTGTCATGTGTTACACTAGATATAGATTTAGAGAAATGAGGCCTCGCCTTATGGGATAATAGCTCTAAGAGATATGCATAGGCCAAGTTATGAGTGCACCTATTTGATGCATATAGTTTTACTATTCTAGATATTTAAAAGGACATTATTAGACTTGTGACAACTCATGTGATTTTTCACAAGTTAGATGGGAAGGTACTATTGTATATTTTTATGTTGTGTTGATCCATATTGGAGTAGGGCACAATGTATGATTTAGGATTGGTTATTTTTTTGAATTTGGTGCATGATTTGTAAAATATTTTATCATAAGTGTACATGACTATGGGACTGATTACTTTTTTATGGATATATGAACAATTTTGGTTGTAGCATCTTGTGGGGTTACTGCATTTATTTGGTGATGCCATGTCGCATGTGTGGTGTTGATGCCAAGATCATACATTATGTGTTGTATCACATGCACTATAATTATAGACAATCACATAGGGAGAGATTATTTGGAAGCCATATTTAGGAATAATATATATTTGACCTTCATTTTCAAGTAATTTTCTAGCTTAGGTCTAGGTGACTATTATTGAGCACTATCCTTGGCATGTGGAAACATATCTAGTGCCTTAGTTACTAGGATAATTTGGGTCACCACACTTGGTAGTTCCCATAGTAGTGTATACATATTTGGCATGCCATGTGAGGGAGCATAATGGTATGAGAGATACATGAGTACCATCAGATGTTCCTATCATATAACCATACCAATTTAGACATAGAGGATGATGGTTATGGTGACCTGAAAGAGATCTAGTGGTAGCCAAAAGAGTAGAGTATGTGTCCCTTGTTTTAAAAAAAATAGGTATTAGAATGAACATATCAATGATGTATATGAATGCATGTTATATTGAAACCATAGGTACCACCATGGGTATCCCTATAGGCACCACCATAGAAGTCACCATAATTAAAGCCACAAGGAGACCCATAGGGAGATGCCATAGTGTAAACTATGTTGAGTTGGTTGATTGTGAGGTGGATACAAAGTAGACCACATCATGTATGTGTAATACAAATTAGGTATTATATAAATTTTTCACCACCACATAGCATGCTTCAAAATATGAATTGGTTGTTTAATTAGATGGGTTACTTTTGGTAAATAATGTGTATTGTGTTGATTTTGTGATATATTGGTAGACATGCTAGACAGTTGTAGCTATTTTAGAGATTTATATGTGAGATCTTATGTTGATTTGGTTTTTATTTTGAAAATGTTATAAAATAGGAGGTTATATGGTCTTTCATGGTTGATATATCACATCATGATATAATGGATGATATATTATTTAAGCATGATACAACTAAGATGATTGATCTGATGGTGCCTTCATAACTAATGTATGATAGCTAGTTTTGGTTGGTTGGTGCAACATATTGAGAGTTTTAGAGATGATCTAATTCTTCTAAAGTGGTATTACCATTAATTATTGGTGATGGGGACCTATAGGAATAGTATTCATTAGTTATATAATGAGCTATAAATCTTGAAATAGCTAGATTGTTTGACCAGGTGTAGGGTGAAGTGTCTCACTTATAGGGATAGGTGGATGGGTTACATATATGTATAGAGTCACTTTAGTGGAATATTTATAGATGGAAAATCATAAGATTTAATGAAAATGTTGTTCATCCACAAACAAATAAGTAGGGTGGATCATAGTTATAGAGTTATTACTGTATTTTATTAGGTGATATTATATGAAACATTTCAAAATAGTTATATATATATGTATGTATGTATGTATGTATGTATTTAGGTATGTATGTATGTATGTATGTATGTACGTATGTATGCATACATACATACATACATACATATATATATACATATATATATATATACATATATGTATACATATATATATATATATATGTATGTATGTATGTATGTATGTATGTATGCATGCATGCATGTATGCATACATACATACATACATACATATATACATATATATATGTGTATATGTATATATATGTATGTATACATATATGTATTTATATATATATATATATATATATATATGTATGTATGTATACATATATATACATATATATATATATACACACACATGTATATACATATGTATATGTATATATGTATATACATATATATATGTGTGTGTATACATATATATATATAATATATATAGACACACACATGTATATACATATGTATATACATATATATATGTGTGTGTATACACACACACACACACACACACACACATATATATATAAACATATATGTGTGTGTATATACATATATATATATGTATATATATACATAAATATATATATACATATATATATACATATATATATATATATGTGTATATATATATATATATGTACATACATATATATATATATATATACATATATATATATATATATATATACATATATACATATATATATATATACACACACACACACACACATATACATATATATATATGGATGACTCATGTATGTTATGAATGTTTTTATTTTATATCCATATGTTGATATAGATTTACTCTATGGAAAAATGTATGATGTATGTATTGCTTCTTTTTTAGAAAATGTCAACAAGTTCATAGTTAAAAATAATGAAAACCTACTAAATCAAGATGGTCAACTTATTTTGAAAGTGAAAAAATAGAAAATTTTGAAAAC